>PVKV010002364.1:0-134798 GCA_004027835.1 Alouatta palliata
TTACATGTTATATATATATTTAATTATATAAAATATAATATATAATTTATATAATATATAATACATAATATATTATATAGTATACAATATATTATATATTAATTATATAATAAATAATATATAGTATACAATATATTATATATTAATTATATAATAAATAATATATTATGAATGATATAAAAATAATACGTTAATTATATAATATATAAAATTAATATATATTAATTATGAATTATATATTATATAATATAAAATATTTATAAATATATAAATAATATATTAATTATATTATATATAATTAATATAGATTAATTCTATGTTCTATATTATATTTTATGTAATTAAATATATGTATAATATATTATTATATATTATAAGTATAATTATATATTATGCGTACAACTATAATTATAATTATGTATTTTACATATATGGTATATTATTACAATATATTATATATAATTATATATTTTATATATAATATATAATTTATATATTACATATTATATTACATAAAATATAACTATATATTTTGTATGTTATATAAAATATATGTTTGTATTATAAATATATATAAGTATATATGTTATTTATTATAATATATATAAGTATATATGTTATTTATTATAATATATATAAGTATATGTATTATATATTATATATATTTTATATATTTTCTATAAAATTACTTTATATATTATATACAATATATAAGCATATGTATTTTATATATTTTTCATCTGAATGACTCATAGTATGTAACATTTTTTTCAGATATAGAGTTTGGGACTTTTCCTTGCTTGCCAAATTATGACATACATTTTATTTTCTCTCCTGGCCATCTAGAAACACGTGGTACTGTCTTTCCCTCTGCCATCACTGTTGAACCCAGTTCCAGATGCTGATGTGGTTTTAAAATAGAGTCAGAGCTTGATGGCAGCCTAATTTTAGTCACCCTCACTTTCCCTGCTACAGATCAACTTCCAAGCTAGTATTTCCATCAGGACACTTATTACACTCACAATTCCTACATATTTTATTGCAATAATTTGCTGGATTCATTATAGAAAATGCGTAGTTGGATTTTTGGAGTATTTTGATGTTATCATTTCAGTAACATTTATTGATGGATAAAATCAAATCCAAAGTTACAAAATTGAAGCCATTGTCCTTGTTTTATACCAAAAATAGTGGCTATAAAATAAAGTTGTCTAGGGGCTAATTGTAACCATTATGTTGTGTTTAATGATGCATCAATACATTTGTCTTTCCCCCTGTAGAAATTCTTTGAATCTTCATTACACATCATCAAATTGTTACCTAACACCAGGGGTCCTGTCTGGGTCCTGCTGCTCACTGCATAGAAAGCCAATGACTAAGGTCATGATTACTATCAAGGAAGAAGGCTTTAATCAGGTGCTGCAGCCGAGGAGACGGGAGCTTAGCCTTCAATCCAACTCCCTGATCAACTAAAATTAGGGGTTTATATAGCAGGGAAAAATTGTAACAATAGTTAACAAAACAGGAGAGAAGCATCTGGCATCTCATTGCCTGGATGTGGTGATGTGGTGAGTTTCAGTTCTTTATGAGTTTTTAGAGACCTGAGGGTCCTTTGCTTTTCAGATAAAACCAAAGTAAGTTTCAAGTCTTAAGATCAGAATGGTCAATTTCTTTTATTCTTTTTTTAAATGTTTTATTGTTTTATTTTTAATTTCTATGGGTGCATCATAGGTATAGACGTTTATAAGGTACATGTTTTGACACACGCATCCAGCGTAAAACAATCACATCATGGAGAATGGGGTATCCAGTCCATCAAGCATGTATTGTTTTGTGTTAAACAATCCCATACGCTCTTTTAGTTATTTTAAAATGTGTAATTATTAGTGACTGTATTCACCCATTTTGCTATCTAACAGAAGATCTTATTCTTTCTTTCTATATTTCGTACCCATTAACCAACCCTACTTGCCCCCAACCCTCATTATCTTCACCAGCTTCTGGTAACCATCAGAAGGCTCCCAGACCACAGAAGATTTGCATTAAATAAATCTGCATGCTTTTCTCCTGTTTATCTTTCTTATGCCAATTTAATTCTTGGACCCTAAGAGAACAGATGTAGAGTTTTGTTTCCCTTATACTGGGGGGTGTCTTTTGTTCAAATGTATCATGGCATTCAGGAGAGATGTGATTGGTCAAGTAGGGGTAGACGGTGGATGTAAATGAATTATGAGGATATGAGAGTATTGGATATGAACTATCAAATGTATGTCTAATAAAATGCAGGATCTGATACTAATTTAAAACCATAAACACAAGCGTGATATAAGCATGCTTCCCGCTCTGAACGCACCTCTGTGCAGCTTACAGGAAGGTAACCTTCCATCCTGGTTTACCCAGGGCGGGTCCACCTTCACTCTGTTGGTTTAAAGTCCAGCTTAGCATTTCCAGGACCAAAAACATCTGTGGTTACCCCATGTACAATGGATCAAAAGATGATCTGCCCCCCATAAGACTACTGAAGGCGGACTCTGTCCCCTTTCTATGAATATCCATGGTGAACAGGGATATTAAACTCTGCAGTTCTAATTTTAGGCTGGGAAACTTGCCCTTCAAATGAATTATGGAAGCAGAGCCATTATTGAGAAACCAATGAAACAGTAAGATCTATTTACAAAAAGCAGCCATCTTGATTTTAATTTTCTCTACTTTCTTTCCAGATATTCTCTGTGTAAGTGCTATATTTTTTTCCCCAGTTTCAATAAACTGCTTTTATAGGTACCTCTTTGAAGATTTAAGTGTGTGCCGAGCACCGTGTCCTTTCTCATTTGTGCTGAGAGGTGCACAATGGAGCTGAGTGAGGCTCCCTGAGCCCCACCGTGCTAATCAATGGCTGGTGGCCTTCGGAAGCATGCTGCTATTTTGAAGCAGGGCCTTGAGTAATGGCCAAGTCCAGCCTGTAAAACACTTGATCTTTTCTCCACTTAAGTCTCTCGAGAAAGAAAGCTAGTTCCGCTCTCTCAGTCCACTCTTGTTCTCCACTCAGTGAGGACCAGGGCCCATTTTGATTGTCTGGGGACAGAGTGGCTGCGGGCTCTGAGTAAATGCTCCTCTGTAACCTCCTATAAATCCTTGTGTTTCCTTTTCCATTATGATATTTGCTTATCTGAATTTCAAGGCTTCTGTCTTTTAAATCTGAAAATTTTCAGCATACCCAAAATGGATTGCTTTGTCCACTGAATCTGTTACTTCTTGTTTTTAAGGAAGTTCAGTAGGATGAAACCACTGAACTCTTAGTGTGCTTATCTGTTTCGAAGTAATTATAATACCTTATATTTAGACACAATAAAAATACTTAAGAGAGCTAGGCATGAATTGGACACAGTAAATACTTGTTGCATGAGTAAGTGGGCAAAGATGATAGTATAATTTTGTTCAATATTACAAATATTGTCTCTTTTATTCTGAAATGGAATATAATAGAGGTGTAAAGCACCAATTTTAAATGTGCTAAGCCTTATAAATGCCAGTAGAAAGTTTAATTATCCAGTGGCATTTATGAAAGAGGAATTAAGAACTAGACAGAGGTGCTTTGCATTTAGATTTTAGGCTTTGAAACTGCTATGTGATTTTAGGCAAACGACTCATCCTGTGTGTCTCTGTTTCCTAATGTAAAATGAGGAAATGTAGTAATAATGAAAATTTACTCTTTGTCACATGTGCAAAACTTTGCTACAGTGCATGCTCTTAATAAATATTGGCAATATTTACAGTGATTATTTATACAATAAAACATTGGAGGAAATGCCACTTGGCCAAGGTACAATTTCTAGATTTTTCAGTGAAATGAAATCTAGTGGCACTTCTGAGATGTTTCTCTTGGGCACTCTGAATTTCTCTTTCTCCTCAATTAAAAAGTATTTACATTTAAAGGTTTCTAGGTGAAACTGTAGCATTGTATAGATTCTGACATGCTAGAGTATACTGTAATGCCGTAGTAAATAAAACAGTGTAACATTGGTTAATTAACTGACATAGATCAATTAAAAGGAATAGAGAGGTCAGAAATAGACCCACATAGATTTCTGACAAAGGAGCAAAGTTAAGTTTTTAAAAGTTAAAATTAAATAAATTAAATGAATGAAATATTACAAAACTAAAAAGGGTTTCTTCACTTTGGAGGCTCTGCATAGAATTATGCACAATATTCTGATTTTATAAGCAGTATTCTAAGGGTCATCTTAGTAAAAATGTGATTGATACACTTATTCCCAACCCATCATAAAATGAGAAAATAACAGCAACCACACAACTGCATGCTTTGGTTCAAGTTGTGAGGCCATGTGCTCTAAGGTTGGGAACACGTCATGACTCCCAGGGAGCTGCAGACAAGTTTCCTACACACTTCCCCACCTTCTAACTCATCCACAGTTACCACAAAGTCAATCATGCCAGCGGCCTGTGATTAACATTGGAGGAAGCCCCCTCCTGTATTGTCCTCCCCACATGCCATCCTTGTTTACGCCATCTGAAATGCCACAGTCTCCTTTGGTTATATAATGTTTCAGGAATAAAGGGAATGGCAGGACAGGTAAGTAATTACAGATAGATGTAGAAAGATTTCTGAAGACAGGAAAGTGGTTTTTGTTTTCTCTCACTCTGCTCACACCCTTTCCATTTTCTTCTGTTCCTGGAGGAGCTATTTCCATTGACCGTATCTTCAACATTCATCTAAGGACAGTGTAGTTCACTCTTAGCCCACTGAACAGAACTATTTAGAGTGTGCTTACTATGTGGCACTCCTGGTTCTGAATGGCTTACATGAGTCATCTCCTTGAATTCTCACACCAACCCTGTGAATAAAGTGCTATATTTAACCCCTCTTGAGAGATAGAATAATGATCAGTAAGTCAAACAGAGGCCCCAGAGCTACAGATTTTGTCAAAGTTACAATCTATTCACTGGAGACACCATGATTCCAAACTACTGAGTTCAGAAAGAACATGAGCTCTAAATCAGATATTTCCTCCAGCATTTCATAGGGATATTGATTCAAATTAAATAAAGGTGCAAATAATTGTGTTCATTAATCAAGTAGTAAAGGTGCATTACAATGTCACCAGTAAGTACTGACCTATGCCTAATATTTTAACAAGGTAAGGGTGGTGGCTAAATGGAGTTCTTGCTTTAGCAAACAAAAAAGAATAATAAATATAATCCAAACAATGATCTAAGCTGGGCATACTGGCTGACATCTGTAATCGCAGAACTTTAGGAGGCTGAGGCAGGAGGATCACTTGAGCCCAGGAGTTTGAGACCAGAAATAATACAAAAAATACAAAAATTAGCTGGGCATGGTGGCACATGCCTGTAATTCCAGCTACCTGGGAGGAGGCTGAGTCAGAAAGATCCCTTGAGCCCAAGAGGTGGCAGTGAGCCAACATGGCACCACTGTACTACAGCTTGGGAGACAGAACGAGGCTCTGTCTTAAAATAAAACAAAACAAAAATTCCCTGAACCTAAAATTTGCTAGCCTTTAATAACATATTTAAAGCAATTTCTATCACAGTTGGGTTCAAGGCTTCTCAACTTGTGAGGAAATGCAGTCTTTCTACTAACTGGTGGACACCTCCAAATAGACTCTTAGTCTATTTTTCTATTTTCTTCATCTGCTTTTCAAGTAGCCAACCACTGCACGTGTTTCTACATTAATGAGATATGATTCAATGGCACTGTGATGATATCATAACTTTCACTCTCAAAATATTCTTTCATTAGATTGTTTGTCCCTAGGGGGTGAGTGGAGTTGTAGGAAGGCTGAGAATTACATATAACCCATAGCTGATACGTCTTTGCCACAGTCTGTACTGAGATACTCTTAAATGGTTACTTACTGTTACGAGATAAAGTTTACTTTATAAAAAATAAAAAGACATATTTTAATTTTCCAAACTAGCAAAATTTGAGATTCTTTGAATAGCTGGTCTAATTACTTAATGAATAAATAAATTAAATAATAACGATACATAAATTTAATAAAATAAATGAATTAATTCAAATAAGATAGAAGTTAGCCCCATTATTTGACTGGTTAATGTATGTTTGTGTGTGGGGGCAGGGAATAGTGAGGGTTCCATCATTACCCTGGTACTAAAGTACCTTTTACTCTGTACCACGGATGGGGACATCCTCTAGCCAAACTATATCAGTGGGCCAGGCTTGGTGGTTTACACCTGTATCACAGCACTTTGGGAGACCGAGGAGGATGGATCACTTGCAGTCAGGGGTTCGAGACCACGCTGAGCAACATGGTGAAACCATATCTCTATGAAAAATCCAAAAATGTAGTGGGGTGTGGTGACAGGCACCTACAATCCCAGCTACTTGGGAGGCTGAGGTAGGAGAATCACTTGAACCCAGGAGGCGGTGGTTTCAATGAGCCAGGGTCATGCCACTGTACTCCAGCTTGGGTAACAGAGCGAGACTCTGTCTAAAAACACACAAAAAACAACAAAACAGAACCAAAACTGTATCAACGAAGAGAAGATGAACACCTCTTGCACACAACGCAGGCTGTAATTTCTATTTCAATGCAAAGCATTTAAGAACTTGATAGAGCCTAAGAGGAAGCTCAGGACCTATCTGAATGAATCATGCTATTTACACATAACTTTAAAATCTTCCAGCCTTTGGCTTCTATCCTAACAAAAATATAGACCGACTGATACTGTTCCTAAGTGCCCTTTTGTGGCAGCCACTAGGCTGTTTTTATAGCAATGTAATAAATAAAGAAAACCCTATAAGGCAAATATTATCCCTATTTTAGAATTTGAGGAAGTGAGGCTCAACACCATTTTTTAAACATTTCTCCTTGGTTTAAAAAAAAAGAGCCAGTGGCAGTGATCTAAAAATAGAATGAAAGAAAGTCTGTAACTTTAATATTTTCAGACAGAATTTGAATCTCTGACTTACATGGCTTCAAGATTAAGCATGTTTCATTGCGAAAACACACTCTAACATTATTTTAATCAACTGCTCTCATTTCTCTCCCCTGAATGATGGTCTTTGTGCAGCTCCTGAAACAGGACACCTGGGATCTAGTCTTACCATCAGCAGAGCTGCAACCCAGCGATTTCCCTGCTCCGGGTCAGGTCTCAGTCAGCCTCACACTCATCCTCAGACTCATCTGGAGAGGTCTGGGGAAGCCGCTGCATCCCTGTCTCCGGCTCCAGCCACTAATGACGGTGACCCTACGCGATTGTTTCTCCTGACTTTATAGTGTTGGGCCCTATACACCTCAGTGCCCTGGGGCAAAATCCTTCACAGCCCCCCTAGTTACTATCCTGAGATTTCGCCAACACCACCACAATTCATATACACCTCACTGAACTCGAAGTTACAATCACAAAAGAAGAGACTCAGAGAAAGAGACTCAGGAAAGCCACTCACTGCTCTCTTTAGCGTCTGTCACCTCTAACGTGCCTCATTGGACCCAGGCCACCAGACATCATTTATACTTTAACAATAATTTCTTTCTTTCTTTCTTTTTTTTTTTTGAGACAGCGTCTTACTCTGTTGCTCAGGCTGGAGCCCAATGACGCGATCTTGGCTACTGCAACCTTCACCTCCCGTGTTCTCTCTTCCCTCAGACTCCCGAGTAGCAGGGATTACAGGTGTGTCACCACACCTGGCTAATTGGAGTTTTAGTAGAGATGGGATCTCGCCATGTTGGCCAGGCTGGTCTTGAACTCTTGACCTCAAATGATCTGCCTGCCTGGGTCTCCCAAAATGCTGGGATTACAGGTGTGAGCCACCGTACCTGGCCACAGCAATTTCGGAGAATGAACTTTTCTGAGGGAAACATGCAGTCTTATGCCCATGTGCCTTTTATTGTAGGCAATTCTGAGACGTCTGAACTCTAATACGTATGACACAATATTATTGGGCATTAGTATTGTTTCTTTGAACAAACGTTAATATAATGGTCGTTTGATCTTTATATCCTAAAAAAAAATGCCAATTATCAAAAGAGAGGGGCAAAAAAAGTGATCCTGTTTTTTGTTTGTTTGTTTTGTTCATTTTGTTTTGTTTTATTTTGAGATGGAATATTGCTCTTGTTGCCCAGGCTGGAGTGCAGTGGTACAGTGTTGGCTCATGCAGCCTTCACCTCACAGGTTCAAGTGAGTCTCCTGCCTCAGCCTCCCGAGTAGCTGGGATTACGGGCATGAGCCACCATGCCTGGCTAATTTTGTATTTTTAGTAGAGATGGGGTTTTTACATGTTGGTCAGGCTGGTCTCGAACACCTGACCTCAGGTGATCCCCCTGCCTTGGCCTCCCAAAACTAGGATTACAAGATTAAGCCACCACACCTGGCCTGTTTTTTGTGTGATTAACTTGGATATGACTTCTTTATTATTGAAAGTAACATTAACATTATATTGGTGAACTCTAAAGAAGGTTTATAATATTAAAGTTCTTCTTAGTAATAATCAGGCATACATGTATTTTATATGCAGACTACAGATCAATACATAGATAGAGATAAATAGACACTAATGGATACAGTCACCCGTTCTGTGTCGAGTAATTTGCTATAGTGAGTAAAATTGGTCAGGAGTCAATGAATCAGTACTATTTATCAAAGGCTTGTCACAGCAACAGGCATAGTATGTTCTGGGTGTATAACCACCAAGTAAAAGGCAAGGTCACTTATCAATCAGCTTATATTCTAAGAGACAATGAAATATATATGAGATACATGGTTTTTTCAATTATTGTCAGATGCCCAACAAGTGATAAAATCTGGATAGTGTGGTATATAATGACTGTTGTTAAAACTGTGGGGTAGGCTGATGATTGTGTGTGGGCTGACTTAGCCGGGTGTTGATACTGGGACTTGATAATGAAATTGCTGGTCAAATTATGGGAGGAGGCAGCTGCCTGGAGATTCATTCATTCACTACACATATTGTATGATATAATATGTCTGAGCCTAATAATGTCTCAAACACAGTTCTACAGTGAATGGAACACCAAAATCCCACCCTTATTCTGTGAGAGACACAATAGGCAAAATAAATAAATGTATACATAGATACAGCTATCACATAATGAAAAGATATAAAGAGAAAAAATAGAAAGGGAATTAGAAAATGTAAGTGTGTGTTGGGCATGTGTTTTGTTATGGTGGGTGTGTTTTGTTATGGTGTGTGTGTTGTATGTGTGTTGGGGTGTATTATGTGCCCTATGTGTATGTCGTGTGTGTTGAGTATAGATGTGTGCTGTGTGTGTTGTGTGTGTTGTGTGTGTTGCTACTGTGTGAGTGTTGCGTGTGTAGGGTATAGGTGTGTGTATGTGTTGGGTATGCGTGTTGTGTCTGTTAGTGTGTGTGTGTTGCCTGTATTGGGGTATTACGTGTTGTATGTGTGGGGTATAGGTGTGTGTGTTGGGTATAGGTGTGTGTGTTGTATGTGTTGTGCATGTGTGTGTGGTTATTGAAGAAGTGTAGTGCAAGGATATTATAGAAGCACAGGGAAATATGTTTCCAAGCACCTTTAAGACACTGTCTGAAAATCATGTTTATCTTATAGATGCAATAAATGTTCCAAAGACTTTGGAACATGGGCAAGGATATTAATCCGACCAAAATTATAGAGCTGCGATGCAGAATTTGCAAGCTAATGCCCTTTTCCAAAAAACACTTAATTTCCCATAAGAAACGCCAAGTAACAACACAAAAAAAGAATTGCTTAAAGTGTCCTGTATGCTAAACCTCACTTTTATCAAGTATACTCCAATTAATTCTCTTAATAGATTGAATATTAATATAAACCATGAGAAACACAAGTCTGGCTTAATCTTATGATAATTAGAGTTTATCGCAGATACAGAAGAGAACATTCATATAATACTTGCTCATTGCTTTCCAGCAAATAATAATATTATCTTGAAGGTTGATAGTACTAGAGGAAAATGTTTATATGTTTTACAAAAGCATCCAATGAGGAAATTTAGGTCAAGATATGTTATAAATAATTGTTAAAAAGATTCTAGCAAATTGTGTTTAACAGTTAGTCAAATGGCAGTTTGGTTGAAAGGAAGGATGACAGCTAAACTCTAGTCTGAGGATATTCAATACATGATGAACTGAATTTAGATTATAAATCAATCAGAAAACACTTTTCCAATTTAAAATAGCATTTTTTTCATCTCACAGAAATTACCACTATATTTTTTACAAGACGCATTCAATGAACATATTTGATATTCTTCTAATTTCTTTCTATTTTTGTAAAAGCAAGACAAATCGGCCCTTCCAAAAACTACACCTGAAGAGATGGGATAGTTTTTCCCAGTATCAGAAATGTAGAGACTTGTGCAAGACTTTTCATTTTAATATTTGCACATAAGAAAAGCTGCTAAGAGTTTCTTATGGGGCACAGGGGATGAGACATTTCCTACATATCAGCTATCTCAAATTTTCACTTGAAGCCATGATTTTCCCAGATACATAATGAAAGTATCTTCTTTGAATGTCACATGGTTGATGTTATTCCATATGCCTTTCAAACTAGCAGTTCAAACCATAAAACAGGCAATTTAGACAGGCAAATTGCACTTCCTACAAGTATTCTAATAATAACAATAATATGAAGCGCTTGTAAAATATGGTGCTTTCCGTGTCCAAAGCACTTCACTAATTACCCAGTACTCTCTGTGATTACCCAGTACTCTCTGTGATTACCCAGTACTCTTTGTGGTTACCCAGTACTCTTTGTAATTACCCAGTATCTCCTTGACTTGTCGTATACTTTCACATATCTTAAAACATGACTTATTTTTCTTCTCGACATAAACCACTACAGAGTGTTTCTTGGCATCTGTTCTCTATGAATATAATGTAAATGCATCGAACCCAAGGGATATGACCAAACGAGGGCTAAACCAAATAAATATCATCATTCGCTGTAATTAAATTATCTAATTTAATCCAATTAGTGTGGTAATTAATTTGGACAGATCAGAAAAAAAGTGAGAAATTTTGAAGATTAAAATGTCATTATTACATAAACCTGATTTATATTAAAGCTCTTCCATTTTGCAGATAAGATGACAGTCAGTAAGGGAGACCTAATTGTTCATGTTAATCCTAAAAGTATAGGATCAAGTCAGAAAGCAGAGATCAAGAATACTGAAAAAGGTCAGTAGGAGCTTGTAAAACATATTTCTTCTACTCTTTATCATTTGAATTAAAATTCATTTCCATCTTTTAAATTCCCTTATTTCTATATTAGTGCAGCTCATTTGAACTCCCATGAAAATAGATTTATGCAAGAGAGCACTTTATCAGTTGCTTTGCCTTCTATATATGGGCCATGTGGACCACAGAATTTGGGACTGTAGACAGTAAGGGGCCCAGGATCCAACAGGTCATGGTTCTGGTGAATGTGTTCATGTTCCTTTTCCACTGAGGGAAGACACAAGGTAGCAGCTTCTCTTGATGCCATGAATAACAGCAGGCCCAACACTGCTAGGTCATCAATAACCAGCATCATCATCATTTAGTCTAAGTTGGCTCATTTTTTTTTTTTTTAAACTTATCATTCAGTGAGGCTGAATTCTCAAGTCTGGGCAAACTGATTTCTCCCTGGAAAATGGACGTCAGTTTCAATTTCATGATTCTATAATTCTATAAGCACTCTAATGAAAGGCTTAAATCAAAAAATATTTTTGATTTTCTCCTTACACCTTTAAAATGTGCTTCAAATAAAACGAGGCTTAAGAGATGTGTACTTTGTCTGAATTCCCCTTGATCATCTGAGTTCATATTGATATTTAATTCTTGGTGTCTTTGCTATGTTTATATCAAGGCTAATTGCCTTGCTCACTTATAGTTTCCTCGTGTATGAAATGGAATGCTTTAATTGATAAAGAAGCCTCAATGATGAACTAGTTTAGTTTCTAAAGTTTCTGACTGAACTTAGGAACAAACACTTGATCAAGTAAGACGATTTCTTTACAACAATGCAGCGGTTCCCTCTTCTGACTGCGGCTGGAATGGCTGGAATTGTGACTGTGTGGACACCAGACGTGAATAATTCAGGATCCCCCAGAGTTTCACTTTTTCTCATCCAATTACAAAGAAAGAGAAAGTGATTTAGTTATTTTCTTTTCTAAAATTTGACGACAACTCATGTGTTATATTGCACTTCTAGTGGTGAAAATGCTAAAATTTATTCTTCTTTTAGGTCTGCCATCTCTCCAGGTTGTTTCCCATTCGCTATTTAAAGTAAAAGAATGCACTCTCTGGTCATTTTGCAAACTGAGTTTTTCCCTTTAGTGAATCAATTATATTCGTTAATTGTATGCTGAAACCATTTGACAAGCCTTTTACTTCTACAGCTATAACTCAATTTAACCACCTATAATCCAATCAGGTTATATATTGTTTCATGTATTTTAACAGATCCTTTTTTTTTCTGGTTATTTAAAAAATTATATCATGTAAATGGTATGATAAATAATTGATGAACCATCTTGTTTTGCTTCTAGTTACCAGTGATATTGTTCTTCTCAAATGTATCTAGATAGCAATCCCTTTCACAGCAATATTTTCCATAGCATTTTAAAAGATATTTTAGCTCCTGCAGTGACAAAGGCCTGGTTTAGAAACTGCAAGCATAATTTACTCACCTGATTGATGAAGCAATTTATGCCATCTAGTATATCCATGTTATATGGAGATGGATCTTTGCTAAGAAAACAAGGGTCTTTAACAATTGCAAAACTCCAAATTATTACATTTTATGACGGAGCAAACTAGATTAGAGCAATTATCCTTCTTGTTTTATTAAGCCTTTATACTACTGTTAGAGGTTAATGGGGCTATTATTTTTCTCACCGTCAAAATCTGCTTTAAAGCAAGGTCTACAGCACTTAGTGCTAGAAATCTGGCACACGGATTAGGAGGCATGCCTCTTTCTGCAGCAGTATTACAAATCACTCTGGTCGACTACCATTCAGATAAATCACGCATTCCTAACACAGCGCTCATGTCCCTAAAAGCAAGACCTGATGATCAGAGGCATTCCTGGCAATCTAGTAACACGCCTGGTATCCTTAACAATATTATTGTGAAACAAAATGTGTTTCTCATAGATGAGTAAAGCGAATCATATTCATTACCAAAGATTACCCCTGTGCACACTAATGAGCGAAAATATATCTGGTTATCTGGAAAATTATGGCCCGATGAAAATGTCTGTTGGAAATGATTTTGTAAATAAAATTTCTGAGCTTGAAACTACGTGAGCCTCATTTGCAATTGATAGGATTAGGGGATGGGTTACAACTTCTGTTCCCTGGTGTCCTGAGTACTAAGTCAGGCATACAGACTAATGAAGGTCCTCACTCCATTCTCCTTTCCCTCCATCCCATCCTCCTTGCCCCCATATCCCACCTCAAGCTCTGGATCGAGGGAAGCACTCTGCAGAAAGCCAGGATGCAGTTCACTGAAATTCTTCAAATGACCTTCCTAAGAGGAAACATGTCTCACTCATTGACTCAGTAACAAATGAACTCCTTCAGCAATGGGATGGAGGAAAATTAGTATATTATAGCGTGTTTTCTGACTGAGTAGAGCACACAATTTAGACTGACAATTAGTTTTTATTACCAGCTGCTATCACCTTGTGACAGAAACTTGAATAATTTCTCATAATTTTACAGTTTCCTTCCAGGCAGTGGATATAATGATTCTGAAACTACTGTGTTTTATTGACATTGATGAAGTATTTAATTGTTTGTGCTTTTATCCATATAATACATGTCATTTTGATAATGGGCACAGTTTTCTTTTAGCCAGTATCTAGTAAACGTTTATAAATAAGACATTTCAGCAACGGACTAGGTTCCTGAAAGAGGACTTGGTGACGCCTCAGAAGGCCCCTGCCTTCCTACAGCTTTCCATCCTTTACTTCTATGGATTTCTATATTTTATGGTTTGATCTACTAATATTTTGAAAGACCGTGAATTTCCATTTTTACCCAATCATCAATACATGTTGCTACCTTTATGACAGCACTTTGTGTGACAAATATTTACTGGTGATCTGAAACACCACAAGACTGTAATTTCCCCTGGGGGAGGAACAGATGCTGATCATCCTTATGACAGCTTCTGGATGCTCCTCAACAAGGGACTGTTGAATGCGTGAGTGAAGATGTGAAACATCAAAACCTAATTGAAGAAGAACATGAGCATCCTCTTCCCACACGACACGCCATCCCATAACTACATCCCTGCGTTATTCAATTCACCGACACTCACCGAGCATCTGTTGTGTGCCTGGGACTCTTATAAATTCTTAATAGAGATCCGAGAACAAAGCAGAAAATATACCTGCCCTCATAAGAATGATGCAGTGGACTCTGGGGACTTGTGGGGAAGAGTGGGAGGAGGGCAAGGGGCAAAAGACAACAAATACTATGCCGTGTACACTGCTTGGGTGATGGGTACACCAAACTCTCACAAATCACCACTAAAGAACTTACTCATGTAGCGAAATACCACCTGTACCCCAATAACTTACAGAAAAATATTAAAAAATAATTAAAAAAAAGAAAATACACCTGCCCTTGTGGAGTTTAGTTTATATTCTACTAGGGACATGGGAGACATGAAATGAATGGGTTACTTTATGTGTTTATGATACACATACAAGTAAACACACACATATGTGTATCATATATGTGATATGATAAGTTAAAAACACAAAAACAGAGCAAGTATCAGGAGAAGATACAAGCTGTGGATGCTCAAGTCGACGGCCATACCACCTTGAATGTGCCTGATCTCAGAACCTAAGCAGGGTTGGGCCTGGTTAGCACTTGGATGGGAGAAGTTGTGGATGCTCAAGATACATGCTATTTAGGAAGGTTGATCAGTGATAGTGGCCAGAGAAAGCTAATTTTAAGAAATGATGTGAGTAAGGGAGGATATGGCTTCCTTGGGACATCGTTTCAGGCTGAGGAGACAGGAGAGCAAAGTCCCTGGAGTGGTGTGTGTCTAACGTCCTCAAGAAACAGCCTAGAAAACTACCATTTGACCCAGCGATACCATTACTGGGTACATACCCAAAGGATTATAAATCATTCCATTTTAAAGACGCATGCACATGTATGTTTATTGGTGCACTGCTCACAATAGCAAAGACTTGGAACCAATGCAAATACCTATCATTGATAGACTGGATAAAGAAAATGTGGCATCTATACACCATGGAATACTATGCAGCCATAAAAAAGAATGAGTTCATGTCCTTTACAAGGACATGGATGGAGCTGGAAACCATCATTCTCAGCAAACTGACACAAGAACAGGAAACCAAACACTGCATGTTCTCACTCATAAGTGGGTGTTGAACAATGAGAACACATGTATACAGGGAGGGGAACATCACACACCAAGGCCTGTCAGGGGGTCGGGGGCTAGGAGAGGGAAAGCAGGAGGTGGGGGTACTGGGGAGGGATAACATTAGGAGAATTACCTAATGTAGATGATGGGGTGATGGATGCAGCAAACCACCATGGCATGTGTATACCTATGTAACAAGCCTGTACATTCTGCATATGTATTTTAGAACTGAAAGTATAATAAAGAAAAGAAAAGAAACAGCCCAGAAACCAAGAGGATCAGGATGCCAGGGTGGGAGGAAAGGGGGTCTTTGGGTTGTCATAAGGAATTTGGATTCATTCTGCCCATGACGGGAAACCTTTGAGAGCCTGAAATGGAAAAAAGATGTGATTCTACTGATGTTTCACCCAGATCCCTCTGGCTGCAGGGTAGGGCTCTATCAGGGCAGGGAGAGACTGAGGTTGACACCACGAGACAGGTGAGGGGTGACGGTGCTTTGGAGGTGACAAAAAAGGCTTGGGACATGTTTGAGGGCGGCCAGGGCTCACCAATGGGCCGGAGAGAGGGGTGGCATGAAGGTCTAGGGACTGAATGGTGGAAGTCATAGGCTTCTTCTGTGACAAGTAAGAATAAGACAGGTACCTGTTAGATACCACCGTGACTCCCAAGTAAGCCTTGGAGAGAAAGTGCTGGGCTTCCAAAGAGAAATGCATCTGAGTCCATGTAACCTGCCTCAGCACATTCTGGAAGTGGATCATCTGGGGACAACCTTCTGAAGACGAACATTAGTGAGATGGTTTTCTCCTTTTTTAAGTTTCTCATTGTAGCCCTATCCATGAGAATGCACGGCCTCTCTTTTCCTTTCTCTCAGCTTCCACAGATCCAAGAGAGGGGACTGCTGCTGACATCTCTCCCTGGGTACTACTGAACTCTATTGCTGGCAGTTATGATGCTAAACTCAGAGGTTGACATGAGGGCAAGAGATTCTTCAGGATGTAGGATTAAACCTTACTTCTTTTCCAGCATATTGGAGTTTAACAATTAAGAGAAGATTACCCACTAGTATATTTTATTTGTTCATAAATTATTCAAAACTTAAGGCAACTAAAATGACAAATACTGCAATTATAAGTGGATAAATTTACAAATGAAAAATTATTTTCTAAAGTATGTTTTGGAAAATAGTTTAACCAGTCAGGCCATTTAAAAAAGACAATCCAATCATTCTCCAGTTAGGATTACATCATTCGGTGTATACAGTAGTTGAGAAATCACTTTATGTAGCGTTCTAAAAACAGAGCTACAAGTTTTAAAATCTGCCCTTCCAAATTATGTCTGAGCCACAAGAAAAGCCAGAGGGGAATGGAACCACTGTATGTCATTATGAAGGACAAGATTTGATCAATTGCTTTTCATTAACTGGACTGTCTCTTTGGAAACCTGGGATGAATATCATATTGTTTTCCTTCAGGTCTTTTTTTTTTTCCAAGGTAAGAAAACATTAACTGCCCAATAGAAACAAAGGGCAAGGAAATGAATGGTTTATGGTTGAATATAGGAGAATTCCAGGGGAATTTATTTTATAGATTTCTGTTGTTATTTTTCCCAGGGGCATAAAGGCAATGCATTATATTGCTCAGTTTTTCCACATTTAAAAAAATTCAGCTTTTTATTAAATAATGGTTCTGGGTTAACTGTCCCATCCTGCATGGCTATAGACTGTTGTAACTACAAATGCTCCTTCGTTGACAGAATGTGCCATCAGCTCATCTGAGTGAGGTACAACAAATCAATATCGAATTGGTAAAGTCATTTGTCTTTAACATTATATGGGGAAAAAATCTCCAGTTCAAAAATAACAACCAATGTTTTGTTTATCTTTCTTCCTACAGATGTATATATATTGGAGTTCGAAGGGTATCCACAGATTATCCAGCTTAGTAATCCTAACACTGAAGGCTGCTAAAACTGGCTTCTGCCAAGGAGAACGCTCAGAAGAAGAGAAGAAGGAATGACATCTACTGTTACTATCATTAAAAAATACAGAGTGTGGGCTGGGCGTGGTGGCTCACACCTGTAATCCCAGCACTTTGGGAGGTCAAGCCAGGTGAATCACCTGAGGTCAGGAGGTCGAGATCAGCTTGTCCAACATGGAGAAACCCCATATCTACTAAGAATATAAAAATTTGCCAGGCATGGTGGTACATGTCTGCAGTCCCAGCTACTCCAGAGACCAAGGCAGGAAAATCGCTTGAGCCTGGGAGGTGGCCGTTGCAGTGAGCCAAGATCACACTTTTGCACTCTAGCCTGGGCAACAGAACGAGACTCAGTCTCACCACCACCAACAAATATCTATAGCGTCATTTTAATGACTTCTTTGATATTGAAATAATTACTCTCAGAATAGAGCAGTCCATTATCACTCGGGGTGGGAAAGAAGATAGGATAGGTGCTTCCTCAGTTTATTCTAGAGGCCCTTTCTGAAACATAATGTTGCCCATTTACAGTGCATTTTTTCCAAAATTAAAATAATTCTAAATTTAAGCATGTAGAGCATCTAATTATAAAATACTTAAGACATTTTGTTATTAATGACTATCTTAATATCTTTGGGTTTTTCTTGAAACATTATTGATTGCAAGCTAATGAAAAAAGGATGTTCTCAGTCTTCTCATTCCACAGTTAATGCTGAGTCGCCCTCACCGCACAGAAGAGGTGAAATGTCTCTAAAGCCTCCAGTCGCTCTGCGCTATGTGGTTAGGTTTTGTGCATGCTAATGATGCAATGGATTGCAGAGGGTTGAAAGAAAGGCTGTGTTAAGGAGCTGATGAACCTGGGATTCCAAAGCAAAATGCATGAAAGACTCATTAGAATATGAGGCATCAAGGAGAGAATCTATAGGGCTTTTGTTCTATGGCACGGAGAGATGCTGTTCTGTCTTTTCATTCATTCATTCATCAGGAGATATTCGGTAGGTACTAGTAGCTCGGGTTGGCAGGGGATGAGAAGGTATGATGTGTGGTCTGTAGGTCATGAATAGGAAAACCCCAAACCCTCAAGGGGCTCATCTTGAATTAAAGGTACAATCAAGGTAGATCCAGGAGAAAAATGCCATTAGCCCAGCAGGAAGAAGCAGAGGAAAAGACCAGCCTGTGGGACCTGTGCTATTTCCAAACATAGATACTTTTATCTTTCAAGTAAAATAAGCAGGATTTTGTTTTAAATCTATGGCCAGGTATTATACACCTGTATAAACTTAACTCTCAGCTGGGCTTAGTGGCTCACTCCTGTAATCCCAGCACTTTGGGAGGCCAAGGCAAGCAGATCACCTGAGGTCAGGAGTTCAAGACAGGCCTGGCCAACATGTTGAAAGCTTGTCTCTACTAAAAATACAAAAAAAATTAGCCAGGCATGGTAGTGCACACCTATACCCCCAGCTACTTGGGTGGCTGAGGCAGGAGAATCACTTGAACCGAGGAGGTGGAGTTTGCAGTGAGCTGAGATCACGCTACTGCACTCCAGCCTGGGTAACACAGCAAAACACCATCTCAAAAAACAAAAACAAAAATACTTAACTCTCTTAAGTCTTATAATTAGAGCAATCCTCCATCACTTAGGCAGAAAAAAAGGAAAAATCAGTTAGGTAGACAGTGAAGGCTGGTCCTTGGAGAAGCAGCTTGCCTGAAAAATCACAGCTACAGGCAAAAATAGAGCAGCCTGGGGAAACTCAGGCTGCACCTGTACAGATGAGCAGGCAGGTTCTAGCACAGAAGGCTTTTGTTCTTTACGTGATTAGTGAGCTCCCAGGAAAAAGCTTCCTCCCTCTTTCAGGCATACACACAGTGGGCTCCTTGGGAATTCACACAGGGAGGAGGGAGGCTTCCCTAAAACAAACCCACAGTTATACAAACAAGAGAAGTAGTGCTTTGTATGTGCCTAGGGATATACCCACAGCTCCGTAAATAAGGGGTAGTTATTCAGACTGCTTTACAGATTAGAAAAGTTATTCAAACAGCTACAGAGATAAGAGGAGTTTCTCATAAAAGCTTTTTAATTCAACTATAAAAGCAGCAACTCATTCGGGAGCCCCTCTCTGCTGTGGAAAGCTTGGTTCTCTTGCTTATTAAACTTTCACTCCAACCTCACCTTTTGTGGCCATGCTCCTTAATTCTCTTGGTTGTGAGACAACAAGCTTGTATAACAATTTAGACAACTGAAGCAGTGACCCTGACCTGCTTCATCATCAAATTGCAAGTTTCCTGAGGGTGTCAGAGAAATTCTCCCATTCTCTGCCAGTGTCTCTCTTTCTCTTCTTGCACTTCCTAAATGCATAGTTGATGCCCTGACAGTGAGCAGGGATGAGGGTAATAGTGAATAGGACTTTGGGTGAATCTGATACAGTCAGAGGGCATGGATTTCTTGCTTTGCCCAGTGTTGTTTTTATTTTTATTTTTTAACATCTGGATCTTCGGTGGAACTTGCCCTCTTTGGTTCACCAAAACCTTGAACATTTTCTGTCACCATGACAAGGTCCTACCAGGAAACAGATGTTGTTTGGAGAAGAACCCAGTAAGGCAGGGCTACTTTCAAAGGCTCTTCTCAGAAACGAGTGAACCTGGGGACCCTACCAGGGACAGGGCAGTGAGGTGGGGAGGAATCATCACTGAGCTGTGACTGCTTTCTAGGCTGGAGGCAACAAGGGGCAAAACTGGGTGCTGAAATCCAGAGGAAGAGGAATGCATAAGGTCTCCCTTTGCAAAGAGCTGTGACCTTTGGTTTTTGTGCCTTGGAGCAGAGCCAGCTTCAGGGAACCACGGGAGGCAGCTCAGCCTCCCACGCACGCCCCAGTGCTCCCCAGGGGCAGAATACAGGAGTTTGTAGCAGGGTCCATCCCTGTCTGGCTTTAGAGAAGCCAGCACTGGACAAAAACTTCCTTACAGGACAGCCTCCACTCTACAGTAAACAGATAATTCCCTGACTGCTGCTGTTACTTTACTCCAAGAGGAGTCTCATGAAGAAGAAAGATCCTAAACAAACAAAAACATCCTGCTTACAGAATAAAAAAAAACACTAAGATGGAAGTAGACAGAGAGGGCTGTGGACCAAGAGCTAACAGACCCTGAGCTAGACATTTTCCATAAACAGTTTTACCATATCCACAACAAAACCCTTAGTTGAGGAAACAATTACATCACTTCCGCAAGAGAGGCTTGTGTGTTTGGACCTAATCTCTAGAATATCAAGAGCTGTGGTCTCCCGGAGGAACCTAGATCTTGTAGTGAAGCAGAAGTGGAGAGACTCAAGTTAGTGGAATGGCTTGAAAAGGAATGAGGCCTCCACTGACGGCCCCAGCACGTCCCTCCCTGTAGACAGAAGATGAAATCCTCATGTCAGCAACAGGCATCTGTGCAGCCAGGATCACCGTGGGTATGGAGAACGTAAGGCACCTTGACATGCAATCTCTTGCAGACAGCAAGGGATTCATGAGGAGATGACAGAGAAAATGGGGCTGGGGCGGAACAGCTGAGGCACGCAGGATGGGCTGGAACGTGACCTGGCCTGGGCACACCTCCCCTGCCCTCCACCCTGCATGCCTCACTTCCCTCCATTTTCATATGGAAGGCTCCTAAGATGTACAGAACACCCACTGCATGCCACATGCTGGAATGGGCCATTTACACATTTCTTGGTTGACCTGTGTGACAATCCTATGGAAAGGATTACTATTTTATTAATTAATAATTTTGTAAGCGATGACATTTGAACTTGAATAAGGCACACACGTGCACAGCTATGGAATCCTTCCTACTTTAGCTTCAAACCCTATGTCATCTCCTTAGTGAATCAATTTCATTTTCTCCGTCATACCTTTCTCTAAAATAACACATTACCACTGATTACCTTCCTCACCTTAGAAGGCTCACAGTTTCCATTCCTCATTTTCTCTAATGATTAATTTCCATGTTTGACAAAAATTAGTTTAAAACTGTTGAAAGAAAGGACAGAATGCTTTCCAATACCAATGAGTCATTATGTGTATGTCAATTTGTGTTCAGATGAGGATAGAAGAGATATTCTCCTTATTAAAAAAAAAAAAAAAAAAAAAAAAAAAGCTCTGCCTAAATGTCACAATAGCAGAAAAATCTGATGCCCAATTGATCCGATATCAGACATGATATTGATTTAATATGAGTTTGGCAGGATATGTGCTTCTACATTGAACCTTAGATCATTTCTTCAGGGTTTTATCATAAAAATCATTTTCAAAATATTATAATACTATATATTCCTCTACAGAACATTCTACAATAAAGGTTAACGATATCAAAATATTAAAATTGTATTAAAAAAAATCCAAAGCACTTTATTCTTTTGGCTATTTCTGTTTTTTCTCCTTTGAGTTTTCCCATCCTTTTTCAGTCTAATTTCATTAAAGGGTGACTGGCTGTGTCTATTCAATAGGAAGTGCCATACAAATATTTATAGGGATCGATTTTGTTTTCTTGGAAGGGAGAGAGATGTAAGGACCAGAGTGCTAGTCAGAATGTGGTGGCTCCTGCCTGCCTCTGAGGCCCAGGGGACAGGTTTATCTCTCTGTCCTCCCAACCTGCACAGGACTGAGCACAGACTATGAATTATTGTCACATAAGCCATTGTCAGAAAACCGTAAAGTGTTGAAGATATAGGTCAATCTATAGCCTCATTTTCAAAAGCTTTTGATTATTTGTTTTTATTTAATTTTCAGCAGAGTATTTGTTACATATAAAACCTCAGGCAGAAGCCTGCTCTAGCATGCAGATGTAAATAGCGTTGGTTGACCTGAGGGAATTCACATGTCCATCCCAGTCCTTCCACTAACTCCTACGCAATGGAGAAATGACATGCACAGAGGCAAAACACCAGCGACAGGCACACCCACAGAGCAAGGCTGGAAGCATCACACGAAATGACTGCTAGGGCAGCAACCCAACAAAGAAAACACAACCCAATGAGTGGAAAGTTCTAGAAGGAGCCTGAGCAGAAAACGATCCCTACTGGAGGTCGACCCACTTGGTATCTCAGTAGGGGATACTCATCTCTTGTTTGTAAGAAAAGCAAACCCACAGTGAAGCTGGTATCCAGTAACTGTTATGACATGAGCAAGGCCGTGGGGGGAGAAAAAACAGGGGAGACCCGACTGCACCTGCAGAGAAAGAAGAGGCCACACAGCGAGTCTCCAAGGAGCATACAGGCTGCCAGCTTTCAGCTACTTGACACAGGGCCCTTCTGGTAGAGAAGCACCATGACACAGACTAGGCATATCAGGAGTTCCTGTGTCTGAGAGATGATCAGGGGCATTAAGGAAAAGGCACCAGAATGGCAGGTGTGGCAGACACCTTCATTCCTCTCACAGCTATTGATTGGGTGTCTACCATGTCCTAGACACATGCAATAGTCATCAGCAAGACACACATGTCTGAGATCTTGTTTTCTCTTTGGAAGGATATAGATCTTACCCCAAAGCTAGTTTGCTCTCCAGGCAGTGAATGATCAATCACATTTTCATAGACAAAAGAACAGAATTCTCCTTTCCAGAGATCAGTCTGGTGTGTGTGAAGTGTATTAGGACGGAGAGAGACTGGTATGAAAATGCCGGACCGTGTCACATGTACTTAAGAGACACATCTGGAGGGTCCAGTCTCATCCAGTGATCAGGGCAGATGTCAACCACCAGAAACTTCCTCCTTAACAACGTGGAGTCAGGGCATGTTCTTTCTCCCAGAAAATACTTTCGGATGTAGAAAACAAGGAAGAGACAAAGTAGGGAAGGCAGTGGTTGAGATCGCCTCTCCTTCACTGCCCTACTCACTCCCCTGCTCCCCCTTACGCTGCGTACCAGTCCTCGTATAGAAAGGAAAGGGACTCACAGACTGAGTTTTTATGGCTTCCATCCTTGTTCGGCAGCATCTTGACTCCTCTGGACTTCAACTCAATCGCCTTTTTCACTGGAAGAAACAAAACAAGGCTGTAAGTACGTGAGACTTGGAGATCATAAAACAGTGTTTTATCCTCACAGCATTCCACGTTGTAACTGCTTTCTATTAACCCCTGAAAATGGAAAACGTTCTAAGAGGTGAATGACACCAAGCGAGTGACGTCAAAGAGCTTGTAAACAATTAACGCGAGGCTGTCAAGCAGCACGGTCACATCTTACAAAAACAGTGTCAGAAGCTAAAAATAACACGTGCTGCTGTTGACTTATTCATCCAATCCTATTCATGGTGGGAGTGGCAGATGCCACAAATCACCATCATTTCCCTAAATTGTTCAGATCACTCTCCCGATGCATGTGTCCTGACTACAGAGTTGTCTAAATTTGCTATACTCATGAAAAAGTTTAGATAAAAACGCCAGTTGCTCATTCATGGATTTATACGTTCACTTAGTCATTCAAAGTTTGCAGAGCTTATAGCTGGAAGTGAACGCCAAGAATGACGCATTCAGACACTTCCAGCTGAGCGGGCATGGGCGTAGCTCTTCTGAGAGAGTGTGCCCCAGCATCCATCCACCAAGTATTTATGGAAAGAGCTTGTATTAACTACAAACACCTAGTAGATGGTCATTTGAGGTGGGCTGCTGAGGCACCTGTGACCTTGTACACACTCAAGCTGCATTCTCAGGAGGCTGTTTTCAGTGTTCCTTATCACACCACACACTCCACTCCCTGTCCTGTTTCAGGATCAAGGAGTTTCATTCCCATGCACAAATAACATACGCAGTGCCTCAGTCATTTTCCATATCTCAGCCTCAAATGCCATGTACAAAAGCTTGAATATGTTGCTGTGCAGCCCCCATAAAGTTTAGGCAATCTGCAAGGATAGGGAGCAAGCAGAGGAAAGCCATGCTCTAAGTGCTGTCCACAAAATGCTAGGCACTGCCAGTCCCTCCAGACACTTTCCAGGCAGTGCAAAAGGCACATAGGATCCTGGTTTCTAGCATCATAATTCTGAGTTAAAGATGTTTCTTGAGTTACTAGGTCCTGCATTAAACATTTTAGGAAGTATTTATTTTTTTTTTTTTCCTTTGGTCATTTATGAAAAACCATGGGGGATGCATCTTGTGGTTATAAAATGTTATGATCTTCTAAGCCACCCCACACTTGGCTTTACTAAGAGGCCAATGGAAACATTTCTGGGGTCTCCATATGAGACTGGACCTACAGCAGCTGCCAGCAGGCAGATCGGTTGCAAATCTTTGCTTATGATGCGGTGGCCCCATGACCTGGGTAAGTTAGTTCCCACTGAGACTGACCGTCTGTGCAAATAGGTGTTAGGGTTAATTTTATGTGTGAACCTGACTGCCCCGCGAGGTGCTCAGGCATTGAACCATACAAGATTCCGGGTGTGTCTGTGAGGATGTTGCGGATAATATTAACATTTGAATCGGCAGACAGAATTGCACACAGCTCTCCCCAGTGTGGTGGGCCTTGTCCAATCAGTTGGAGGCCCCAGTAGAACAAAAGGCTGGCTTTCCCTGGAGGAGGAAAGACTTTTTCCTGTCTGATGGGCTTTAAATTGAAACAGCACTTTTTTTTTTTTTTTTTTTTTTGCTGAGTCACCCTTTGGCAGGTCTTTGGTCTTGTCAGCCTCCATAATCATGTAAATCCTTAAAGTGTGTGTGTGTGTGTGTGTGTGTGTGTGTGTGTGTGTGTGTGTACACATATGCATGTAAGGAGATCTATATAGACATGAAGTACAATACAGGGGACCCCTGAAGTATGCAAGGATTGGGGCATCCACCACTCCCCCACTACACACAGCCGAAAACCTGCGTATATCTTTTCACTTCCCAAAAAACCTAACTGCAAATAGCCTACTGTTGACCAGATGCCTTACTGATAACATTAACATAAACAGTTGCTTACACATAGATTCATGTCTACATATGCTTTACACATTCATGACACACCTTTTTTGGATTTTTTTTTCAATATTTTTAGGCTATTTAGGTATTTTCCTATAGCAGCCCAAAAAGACTAAGACAAGCACATTTCCTGGGTATTTCACAAGGGTAAGAAGGAGAAGTGAGAGACTGGAAGGAATATATAAACTTTGAGGAGCTCTTCCCAACTGTGTAGCTTAGGAATGAGGAAATAAGCCCAGCGTGGTTACATGGCTCAAACAAATTTTTGTCATCAGAACCATGACTGGACAACAGGGATCTTGGTGTTGACTGTGCTCACAAATGGAAGACAAGGAGATGGACCATCGAGATCCCCCTCCAAGGAAGGGCTGACCAGAGGGTCGCTGTCCATCCTCAGCCCCTTTCAGAGAAAGGCCAGAGACAGACAGTCACCCCTCCCAGGCTGACAACATCCAGCCCAGGGCCAGCCCTATCCAAAAGGCACCGTCACAAATATCCTGCACTAAGGAACTCTCAGAGAGTCACTTGCAGTGGTGCAGCCACGGCACCTGACGTCTTCCTCCCCTTCTCTTCTGCCTCTTTCTGTTTTTTCTCATCCTCGTCTCCATGTTGTGGTGACAGACACCACAGGAAAGGGAGAGCGAGACGGGGAATCTGCTTCTGCTGCTGCAGTTCTGCTGGCTGCACACTCAGCTGCCCCCTGCAAGACTCTGCCCAGCACAATGTTTTCATCCAATACGGCAAATACGTCATCCCTACTTTCTTGTGCTGAACTAACTTCATCTTGAAGTTACCCAAGAGAGAGGAGATGAATGCACAATAAACAATGAAAAAGAAAATTAATGGGAAATAATAAAGAGCATAAAACTCCAAGCATATGTCACCCACTCTAAACAGATAAGACATACAGAACTCCATTCACTCAGAATAGAAACAGAAATTCCAGTAATCTCTGGGGGATGATCATGGTACAGGAATAGACAGGATCTATCTGAGAGCTGGATGAGCTCATAAATTTCATACTCTTGCAAATGAGTGCTTGATGCTCTGTAAAGCTAAATTTCCACCAGGAAATATATGTATTTATTTATTATTTTTCAATAAGATGGTGTTACATTGCTGTAGAAGATCTGCTCCCTGAGCTGTAATTCTCTTATTGGACAGCTCTGCTAATTTTGACGACGTTGTACAAAAAGGGAAGGTGACTTATGCACCCTGGGTCCACCAGGTGTCTAGACACTTCTCCCCACATTTCCTTTGGGTCCTCCACTTTTCTTCCTTCCACACCCTTCCTCTTCCTCCTTCCAACTTGCCTCAGAGCTGAGTGGAGAGAGATTTTCATTTGCAAAGTAATAGGAGAGAGAGAGAGAGAGAAATAGGGGAGAGAGAGAAAGAGAGAGAAAGAGAGAGAGAGAGAGAGAGAGAGAGAGAGAGAGACAGAGCAGAAAAGCAGAGCTGCTGAGGTAAGTCACCTATGGCAAATCCCTGCAATAGCCTGTACTTTCCCCTGAATTAATCTATTTAGTCATTCATTCTCACATCTTGGAATGAATAAAAATCTCTTGTGATTGATAAAAAAGATAATTTTTGTGTCTAATATCAGACCTACTAAATCACAACCTTTAGAGCTGAGCTTGGTCCTTTTAGTTTTATTTTGTCAGTACAGTTATGTAGTTTTTGTATGAGGTGTTTTTTTTTTATTGTTTTATTTTGTGGAAGATAACTTCAATACACACTAAAGTTAGTCTCACATTCCCGGGTCTCTCTTGGCTAAGATGATTCCTCAGTAATTTAGATTCAACAATTTCAAATAGATTGTGGTCTTCAAGGCCCAGGGCTGGGGGACCTGGGGAGATACTGGCCAAAAGATTGACAGTTTTGGTTTGACAGAAGGAGTAAATTCAAGAGATCGCTGGTACCTCATAGTGACTACAGTTCATAAAAACGTACTGTGTACTTCACAGTTGCTGAGAGCTGATGTTAAGTTTTCTCATCGCAAACAAAGAAGTATGTGAGATTAAAAAAAATTCCCCAAAACTAACAAACAAAAACTTGAAATAAAAACTCAAGCCAAAAAGAAAAAAATCTTGAAATAGATCTGATCAATCTCTTTTCTCATAACAGCATTTAGGAAGGTAAATTCTGGGGGAAATATTTTTAGTTTAAGGGCTGAAAAGATCGAAAAACACAGCAATAAATATACCTAAGGGATACATTAATTTCGTTTGCTGTTTTATTTGTTTGTTTTCTTTTTTTCTTCTACAGCAGCTGTCTTCATTATAATCTCTCAAGGGTTAGGTTAAAACACACTTTTTGTAGGTTGTTTGAAAATTTGAGGAAACTGTTACTATGCTGGAATGACAATGGATTCTTTATTTTTTTTTATTTTTTATTTTTTTTGAGACGGAGTTTCGCTCTTGTTGCCCAGGCTGGAGTGCCATGGCGCGATCTCGGCTCACCGCAACCTCCGCCTCCTGGGTTCAAGCAATTCTCCTGCCTCAGCCTCCCGAGTAGCTGGGACTACAGGCACGTGTCACCAGGCCCAGCTAATTTTTGTATTTTTAGTAGAGACGGGGTTTCACCATGTTGACCAGGATGGTCTCGATCTCTTGACCTTGTGATCCACCCGCCTCGGCCTCCCAAAGTGCTGGGATTACAGGCGTGAGCCACTGCGCCCGGCGGATTCTTCATTTTTTTTAAGACAAGTCTCACTCTTGTCGCCCAGGCTAGAATGCAGTGACGCAATCTCAGCTAACTACAACTTCCCCCTTCCGGACTCAAGCTATTTTCCTGCCTCAGATTTCCGAGTAGGTGGGATTACCGGTGCCCACCACTATGCCCTGCTAATTTGTGTACTTTTAGTACAGACGGTGTTACGCCATGTTGTCTAGGCTGTTCTCGAACTCCTGACCTCAGGTAATCCACACAGTTCAGCCTCTAAAAGTGCTGGGATTACAGGTGTGAGCCACTGTGCCCGGCCGACAATGGGTTATTATTTTTTTTAAGTGACAATAATGTAAGAAGTGAATATAATTGTTTCTACTTGTTGCCACTGCTTTCTCTGCCCTCTCTAGCCGGAGCGTTCTGCCCTCTTCCTCTGCTGGTAAAGCTCAGCCTGCTCCCTGATCCCTCCCTGTCATCCCATGTACTGGTCCCCCACAGCCAGATGCCCGCATTCCTCAGGATCCACTGAGCTTCCAAGACCTCTCTAAGGAAGCCAAGTCCTATCTTCTGCTCTTAATACACCTGTATTTTCCTGCATTAGATAATACGATTCAGTGTCTAAAAGGCAGCACTGTTTACAATAGCAAAGACATGGAACCAACCCAAATGCCCATCAATGATAGACTGAATAAAGAAAATGTGGCACATATACACCATGGAATACTATGCAGCCATAAAAAAGGATGAATTCATGTCCTTTGCAGGGACTTGGATGAAGCTGAAAACCATCATTCTCAGCAAACTGACACAAGAACAGAAAACCAAACACTGCATGTTCTAACTAACAAGTGGGTGTTGAACAATGAGAACACGTGGACATAGAGAGGGAAATATCACACACTGGGGTCTGTTGGGGGTGGGGGAATGGGGGAGGGATAGCAGGGGGTGGGGATATTGGGGAGGGATAACATTAGGAGAAATGCCTAATGTAGGTGACGGGGGGATAGAGCCAGCAAACCACCATGGCATGTGTATACCTATGTAACAATCCTGCAAGATCTGCACGTGTACTCCAGATCTTAAAGAATAAAAAAAAACCCAAAATATTGAATTACCATGTGCTTCAGCAATTCCTCTTCTGGGTATATAAATACAAGAATTTAAAAGCAAAAACCTGAATAGTCATTAAAAAAAAAATAAGATGCTTTACCTATAAAAGTGAGCTCAGATAACCCCAAATAAATAAACAAAATGCAAAATTATTTCAAACAAATGTAACTTACTGAATATAAGGAGAGATGCTACTTCAAATCCTCACATATCACAGAGGAAATTGTTTTGTGTATATAGACCAACTATAGGCAAATTTGAAGAATTCAGGGTTTGGAAGAAATGGGTGAAAATATACATCTTGTGTCTTGGACTTTTCATTAACTCACAGGTTTATTGTAATTTTATCAATGCCTCTTCTAGGCAAAAAGTTTTATTTAAGTAGAGCAGTAAAACAATATTTACTGCTATTGGTGGTAATAACAGTGAAATCCTTGTAAATCCTTAGAATTGCAAGTGCTCACTATGCAAATGGACAGATAGGTAGAGATGGATAGATAGACACATACACACGTACATATATATTTGATATATATAAATGTATAAAATATAAGTCTATAATATGTTTACACATATTTATAAAGTTAATAACATATTATATATTATATACATACACAACAAGCTCCATATATAACATTATAATCTATTGAGCTTCAACACTGTCAGAAATACTGTAGTTCTCTAATTTGTCTTACAATTACTTAATCAATAGATTTCTGTTAAATTTGAGAAGTAAGCAATCACATTCCCTAAGTCACTAATCTTTTACATTTACCTTTTCTTTTTATAGTATTACAGAAAATGGAATTTCCAGTTTCATTGTATGTATTAACTCACATGTGGGCAAACAGTATATTTAGAATTTTTTGGTCGGGTGTGGTGGCTCATGCCTGTAATCCCAGCACTTTGGGAGGCTGAGGCAGAGGACCATCTGCAGTCAAGAGTTCAAGAGCAGCCTGACCGACACGGCAAAACCCCATCTCTACCAAAAAAAAAAAAAAAAAAAAAAAAAAAAGAATAGCCATCCAGGCACTGTGGCATGTGCCTGTAGTCCCAGCTACTTGGGAGGCTGAGGAACAAGAATTGCTTGAACCCAGGAGGCAGAGGTTGCAGTGAACCAAACACTGCACTCCAGCCTAGGTGAGACAGAGTGAGACTCTATTTAAAAAAATATTTAATAGCTCATTGGTTGTTTGGAACATTTTTCATCTACTTTATTACTGCAAAATAAAAATTAACTTTTCTTGAATTATCTCAGAGCTTTATCAACTTTTATTTTTAAGTGAAACATGTTCTGAATACAATACACCTGGAGAAATTTCAATTCTTTACATTGTTTCACTTACTCTAGAACTCTGTTTTTTCTTGGATCATTTACACTATAATAAATTATTTTCAAGTATTAGAATTTAGAATTGCTTTCAAAAAGTTTAATTTATTCATTAAAAGATATAATTACATAATGACCTTTCCCTCCAAATTTTAACATTTCTTCATTAGATTTTACTGTGTTTTACACTGAGGAAGAGTCATCAAAATTCAGATCATTTTATATTTTAAACACGCATTTTATTTATTTTTTTCCAAATTACTCATCAAAATACCTTTGTAGTTAAACAGTCTAAGACTCATTAAATTTCTAAGCAGGCACTGATCCAATTTCCTATTCTCAGCTAATTATTGTTAATGTATGATTTACGTTGATACACTGTAAACATCAGTAGAAGCTATGTCCCTACTGTGGCTGTTTTCCTGCGGGGAGGGGACCATCCGGTCTAAAACCCGAGCCTTGGTGTCTGCCCTAAAGCTCGTCACCTTGAAAACGTGGTTCCGTCATTTTTTTCCTGTTCTGCATGATCATTTTTTTCTTTTCTGCATTATTAATCCAATTATTTAAAAAATGAGTTACAAAGAAGTTAAATAATTCAACAGAGGTCACACAGGTTGAAGTGGTAGAAGCATTGTTTGCTCTGGTGAAGTCTGATACTAGAACCTGCTGACTTTACCATAAGTCAACAGTCTGCTTCAAAAATTATACCCCTTACTTTAACCACATCTTACACTTAAATTTTTTCTTTTCATCAATAATTATTACATTTTAAAATAGAATACTTAATCATTAGTGAACATACCTTCCTATTATGCTAAGTTTTTTAAATTGAGATTTTGATTAATCAATTCTTTAAACATTTATTTCAGAACCATTTTAATGAACTTGTACGTTAGTTATTTAAATACAATTAAACATCTATTAATATCAGTCCCATTATAAGAAAAGATATACACTGAGTCACATAGTATTAATTTTGTTTTTCTTTTCAATGAAATGCTTTTATTTATCCTTTATCATTACAGTGAAATATTCATGAAGATACTGTTGGAGGACTTTTTCCTTAGCTCAGCTGAACACAGGGTTCCTGTCACACAACCATGAAAGATTAGGCTCACAGGTTATTGCAGAATATTTGGAAAAATTTTTAAATGATGAAGAAGAAAAAAGTAACTGTATAACCCATCACCACAGACAACCACTGTTAGGATGTTTATGTATTTATTATTAATGCTATCTGCACCGTATATATAAGTTGATAGGCGAAAACACTCACATAATACTTATAGAATAAAAAGAAAGTTGTTAATATATGATTATTCTGCCTTTATTACCTCTTTGAACATTCTTTCCTAAGATATTTTTAATAGTTTATTCATAATGTACTTAATTCCTTTATTATTAGAAATTGGTTTTTCTCACTTATTGCAATTGCACCTTACACCAATTACCTATCAAATTCTGGTCAGTTTCCAAGAATAATTTGCTAGAATTAGGATTCTTTAGTCAAGGTTGTTAATCTGCTAGGCTAAACTGATTTCTAGAATCATAGTACCAGTTTTTTTCATCTAGTATATACAAGAATATCTTAACTAAAGCATCTTTTCCCACATTGAGTATTAGTACCTGCAAATACTTAGTAATTTGCTGGTTGAAAAATGCTTATTTTTATTTGCCCTTAAAATAATGCTCTATTGGATCATTCTTTGACATAAATCTATTATTGCCTCAGGGTCTGTGTATTATTTTATGATAAGCTAGTTGCAAGTACAACAACTCTTGTTTTTTTAAAAGTCTGGAAATAATTGTTGTCTTCACAAGGTTATTTTGACTGCATCTCCCATTGCCAGCTTACAGAAATTCAGGCATTCCTGCATTTTTTTATTAGATTTTTGATGTCCTTGAATAGGGACCTTTGAGGAAAACTGACAATCAAGTTTTAGGAACTAGATTATCAAATTTTATTTCTACCCTTAAATCAGTGGGTGTCCTTACCCGGTCAGGAAAACCATCCTCTTAAAGTCCAGTGTTGTAAGTCAGCTTTTGCACGAGAAAAGACATGGGCACTTACTGTACTTCACAAGGTGAATCATTTTTATTGTTGATACTCCTGATTGGTTACCAGAATCTTTTAGTTTAATATCGCTTAATAGCACCACTAAATTAAAAGATAAATTTCTCCTATATGAAGTTATATTATTACACGTGTCGAGGTAGTGTGGAGAATTAGCGTGAGAATACCCACAAAACCTTGACATCCAGACTCTTACTAATATAAAGGGTAATTAGCTTAAGATGCTTTATTGGAAGAAAGGCAATTAACTATTCATCTCACATTTCCTTACCAAATGAGGAACCCCATTTAAATCATGTATTTCCCTGTGATTTAAGTTTTCAGACATAAGCATATTCCGGATTTAACTTGGAACCAAAAAAAAGCTTATTTTACTTAGTCTTGTAGTGATCCATTGGTTTACACTATCAGAGTCATTTTAAGCTTTCCTCCCGACCCCAAACAGGAGAATGGAAGGAACCAGAAGGTAAGAGAGGGCCAAGGGGGAGGAAGAACAAGGGGTGGGACGATGAGCTCAACAACAGCGTTTTTTCTGCACTCTACGAGTAAAATGGAGAAAATATTCCTGAGGTAGCAAACAAAGGTATCTTGGACAACTCACAAATTCTACGAAAGATTTCGTGTCTTTTTCTCTTAACTCATTCTTCTTTTCTATACTTCATTGCATAAAAAGCTTTGGCACTGTAATTCCCCAAATGTTCCTACTGGGATTATTAAAAGCCATTTCACCTAGCAAGGTGAACAACATTTTTACAAAAATCCCAGTTTCAGCAAAAAAGCCACTGCCCTAGAAGTCCAGACAGCTGAGCTCCTATCTCACCTCTGAGATGTTCTAAAATCCTGAACCAACAGCCTTAGATCTTTTCATGTGTTAAAGGGAGGGCTTGAATTATTTTAACGACCCTAAAAGTCTAGTTTCTCATTCTTTTCCCAGGCAGATAATGTAAAATCTCCAGAAAAGTGGGTGGTATTTAATTCAGAGTTTCCATTTTTCCTGGACCACTCATTACAATGCAGGCTCTGAGAAAATTAACTTCAATGACTCCTTCTGAAATGTAAGGGAAATAATACATCTCGTATAAGAGTGTTTCGATGAACAGAGAAGATGCTCTATGCACAGAGGAAAGTGTGCTGCTGTGCAGGGCGGTCAGATGAGTTGGGGCAACTCCAGGGGTATCATCCACATAGAACACACTGCAACCCCCGTATCAGGCACACACTATGTACAATTATACACTGACTGCTTTTCCATTTCTCAGGTGTGGAAGGCATTTCCAGTTCTATATGTGCCTAGCTTTTCGATCTTTAATAGGAAAAGTCTCACACACAGTGGGGATTTTGAAGTTGGTTGTAAAAAAGACTTAATCATTGTTCTAGAACTCATTAGAGATGTCACCTCGGCCGGTTAAAAATGCCTTTAAATCCCAGATTCCTCATGTGCTTAATAAAGATGACCATCCTCTACCCCTCAGAGCTGTTATGAAGTCACATGAGATAGCAAACAGAAGCACCTAATGCAATGCCTAGCCCACACAGTTCCACAAAGTGCGTGGAAAATACTTTTCAGAAAATGAAGACCTTTCCAAGTCTTTGTTACATTCAATATGGAATGTTGGTGCACCTCTTTATTCAGCTTTTCCCCTTAAACTTCACCATACACAGGAAGCTGGGAATGAACCTGTCAACTACCCAAGTAAGATGTCCAAGGAATTGGAACCATGCCATGTCATCTTCACTTCCAATGGAGAAATTGACACATCTTACCATTTAATCAATCAATAAAGCTTGTAAAAGAAAAGAGAAAGGGGAGAGAAAGGAGAAGCTACTGGAACACGACTTCAGCACCTCCTGGCACTGCTTCTGCCTGTTCTATCTATGGGAATGATAGAAGCTGTCCAAGCACAACAACCTCCCTGTAAACGATTTCCTTTAAGTTCTTCAATAGAATACGTGTCCTTTCAGATCTGTAAACAAGATGTTCAACAACAACCATCTCCTTTCAGCTAGCACAGACCTTTTGTTCCTCTAACACTGGGGGCTAACCCTCTCAAACAGGGGTGACTTTCACAGTAGGAGAAACCTCATAGTATTGGTGGCCGAAGTCTTTATTCTTCCTACACACATACACATGCACGCGTGTGCATACACACACACCAGCACATTTCTCCTCCATGACACATGAGAAGTCTGAATGATACCTAGTGGCAGGTGTGTAAACTAATCCCTTTATGGAGCAAAGTGGTAGAGCCTTCAGATTCTCACAAGTCAAAACAGCTTCAGGCGATGTCAACATCTAACAGTTGTGACTTTTGAATAAGGAGAGGATCAGGCTGTCCTGAAACACCAGTTTGGTGTTTTTTTTCTCTAGCCTCTGCATTATTTTCAAATGAACGGAATTTTATTTGTGAAACTTCTAAATCCAATCAGTGTTTTCTTTTTTTTGGTAAGCAGCAATGCCTCTCAAGGATCTGAGATGAGTGGCCACACACCTATGGTGTGTAAGTGGCTTTTTAGTAGGGAGGGCAGATGAAAACTGATTCAACAATCTCCTGCCCAGCGTTTTAGGATCAATCCTATGAGACGATTCCTCCGGAATATACCACAAAACACCAGTTAACTGGCGCATATGGCACTGAGTCCATTCGTTTAACGTCGGTCACTAACAAGCTAACTTACAGTATTCTGGTGCATGGCACAAAGGCAAACATATCCTTATGATTTTTAAATTTTTAAATTCTAATGGTATTTCAGGTTCACACTTGTTTTCTCCTATCTCGCTCTTACGTTAATTATTCTTATTTTGCAAATACCATTATTTTCCTGTTTTCTTCTTCATGCTTTTGGAAAAGGTTCATTAATTTTATTAAATGACATGTTAAATCAAAGTTAATGGAGTGACAAAGAAACAGAATTGTAAATTATTTACATGAGAATAATAAAATTTCTCCGGAATGAGCAAACATCATCATAAGCCGTGTTTTAAGAAATTAATTACAAGGAGTTTTCTGAGAGGTGCTGGATAAAGCAAACAGCAGAAAACGAAGAGCCCTGTTTACTAGCTGACTGTCCACAGTGGGAAGTACTGATGTGTCTACATGCCACAGGTGCACCCAACACCATCCTCCTCCCTCACCTCCTGCTGTCCCCTAGCACCACACAAGCTAGCACACAAAGGGTGGAGTTGGCATAAGTTGTACAAGCAGAGATGTGACAGAAGCATAAGGAAGGGGCCGAGCACAGTGACTCATGCCTGCAATCCCAGCATTTCGGAAGGCCAAGACAAGTGGATCACTTGAGGTCAGCAGTTTGAAACCAGCCTGACCAACATGGTACAACCTCCTCTCTACTAAAAATACAAAAATTAGCCAGGCGCTGTGGCTCACGCCTGTAATACCAACACTCTGGGAGGCTGACACAGGCAGATCACTTGAGGTCAGGAGTCTGAGACCAGCCTGGCCAACATGGTGAAACCCCATTTCTACTAAGAATACAAAAAAACTAGCTGGGCAAGGTGGCAGGCACCTGTATTCCCAGCTACTCGGCAGGCTGAGGAACCCGGGAGGAGGAAGTTGCAGTGAGCCAAGATCGCACCATTGCACTCCAGCCTAGGGGACAAGAGTGAGACTTTGTTTCAAAAAGAAAACAAAACAAAACAAAACAAAAATTAGCTGTGTGTGGTAGTGCGTGCCTGTAATCCTAGCTACTCAGGAGGCTGAGGTAGGAGAATTGCTTGAACCTGGGAGGCAGAGGTTGCAGTGAGCCAAGATAGGGTCACTGTACTCCAGCCTAGGAAACAGAGCAGCACTCTGGCAAAAAAACAAAACAAAACAAAACAAAACAAAACAAAACAAAACAAAACAAAACAAAACAAAACAAAAACAACAACAAAAAACAACTTAAGGAAACAGTTGTAAAGGAAGAGAAAATAGTACCTTCAATTTTGGGAACCAAACATTTGAAGCATAAATAAATAGATGTAATAGCGTTGAGCTTTCATAAAATCTAAGATGAAATTGAGGCTGACTTTAGGAATTTGAAACCACAGCAACACATTGATTAAACTTCTAATCTTGATTAAGTATTAAAAAGTACTTTCCCCAACCTCAGACAGATCTGAAACCATTCTCCTCTGAGGAGCAGCATTCTCTTAACTTTGAGCTTTTCTCTGAGCTTTTCTATAGCCCTTCTTACCTCTTGTCCATATCTCCAAAATACTGCCATTAATAACTCACCTTAATAAGGACCCTAGTGGGAAAAGTCCTCAGCAAAACTGTTCAGTCCAGGTATGAAATGTGTATATTATAGTGCAGCGTTTGGTAAATTACCCTAGGAAAACTTTTTCTGGATTCTAGATTACAAGTGAAAACTCTTGTAGTTAGATTTTCTACCATTAGCATTAGTGCTAATCTTTAGCAGAATGCATTTCTGCTGTGTAACAAGGGATGCAGGTGGAATAAATAGATGTGAGATTCCCTGATTTCTGCGAAGAACTAGCTGCTTTTCCATGGAACACCATTTTTACTTGAGAGACTAACAAACTACTGTGTGTTTGCCAGTTTTTATTGACACATAAATTACTACCAACTTAAGAGCTTAAAGAAGCATTTTATCATTTCCCAATTCTGCAGGAGAAGCTCAGCTGGGCTGAGCTCTGACCTGGGTCTAACACTCACGGAACTAGTGGAGCTGCGTTCTTAGAGTCCTAGGGACTCCTTTTCGACGTTCAATCAGGTTATTGGTGAAATCCAACGCCATGGTTCTAGGACTGAGGTTCCCATCTTCCTGCTGGCTAATGAGTGGGCCACCCGGAGCCCTTGGGGAAGCTTGCAGCCATGCACACTTACCTGCCATGTGAACCTCCATGAAAATGCAATGGGGCCTCTCCCAGTTCCAATCGCTCTCACACTCAAAACCTCTTCTCAGGAAAAGCCCCTTTTAAGGGCTCATTGGATTAGGTCAGGGCACTGAGAACCATCTCCCTTTCTTAGAGTCAATTGAGCCATAAGCTAATCATTGGAGGGAGAACACAGCATATTCACTCAAGGGGGGTGCATTATCCGAGAGCACAGATCACTGAAAACTACCTTAGGGGCCCGCTTATCTTATCTTCTTAAATATTCAGAAATTTGTAGCTGAGTATTTAGTCATATTTACTTAAAAATGAACAGTCAGCTATTGTTACCTAAAAATTATTAGATAGTACTTTTGTAAATGATGAAATTTGGGTTTTCAAGAAAACATTAGAATTTTAGACAAGTAGTATCTGTCTCTGTAACTTCCCAATACTTAAAGACTTTTTTTTTGGTAAGAAAAGGGTGATATCAACACATATGATTTTTTTTTTTAGTTATTGCACAGTGTCTAACATATTTTTAGATACTGACTCTAACATTCAAAAGAGCTGCATAAAACGAACCAATAATTTCAAAATGACCCACACGTAATGCTACCAAATTAAAAATTTAATTCAAAATGCAAAATAGACCAACACATTTTACTATAATAAAGTGCAAAAAGTTTACTTGCATGGATCCAGATTCCACTTTGCAGCTAACTTTTAAGAAATAGCCATTTGTTAAGTTTAATGTTGTGTGAAAGAAAAATATCCACTATTGTCTAAGAGGGATATTAACATACGTCTCACTTTTTCAACTATCTACCTGTGTAAACTCAGATTTTGTTCATTACTTCAACAAGAATAAAAGAGCACAGCACGTTAAATATGAAAGCAAGAGAAACTGACCTCTCTCACCATGCCAGATGTTACAAAGTTTTGCAAAAATATAAAACAACGCTACCTCTTACACTACTTTTATTTTGCTTTTTGTTTGGTCAAATATAGTTATTTTTATAAAATATATAATTCATGTTAATATTGTCATTTTAAAAGAAGTGATAAACCTTTCGACTTTTCTCTCAGTATAATTCTGAATATATTAAGTGTGGTACCTATATAATCTTTCAGAAATGAAGAAGTTTGGGATTTTCAACAGTTTGAAAAAGAGTCCTAAGACTGAATGGTCTGAGCGCCCCTCCCCTGGACTGGGAGAGGAATGAGGGAGGGGGAATGAGAATTGGTCTCTGGGTCACTCCCTGCATGCAGGAAGGACATTTGCCCTGGGCTCAATCATGAGAATTCAGGGGGTTTATGAAATTAAATAGGAAAAGAAATGCATTTTTATTTTCACTGCCTTCTAAATGAAAATTCGTATTTTCTTGTTACGAGTCTAAGCCAAAAGACATAATAATATTAGCACTACATTGCCATCAGTAGAAATTGCAGATATTGTCTTATCACATTAACAGTGATGGCAGATATCAGAAGATTTAATTTAAAAATTCAGATGATTGTCACTATTAGACCCGCCATGGCAAAGAATCATACACACCACTATGTATAAATTATCTGTAAAATATTTTGATGACTATTTCAATGCAACTAGTTTTGCTTGGTATCCTGATGTTTTGTGCAATTACAAATGTTACTCTGGGAAGAGGTCCGTTAACCTCTCCAGACTAGTAGAGAAGTGAGGCAGGAAGTGAAGGGCCCTCGGGATAAAAGTTAGGAACGTGAGTTTTCAGCAAAGAGGCAGAGACAGCAGCTAGATAGAGAAGGGACTAAGGAGGGAGTTGTGTCCTGAAGGCAAGGAGGTCCTTTCAAGGAAATGCAAGTGAGAAGAGATTAGTGTTGCTGGGAAGGCCCTCAAGGTGTGGGCTGAGAGGTGACCAATGAGTTTGGCAGGGCCTGGGCCACTTGACCTGGACAGGTGCTATTTTGGTCACAGGGTGGGAACAAAGATATCCCTGAATGGACCGGGAAACAATGAGAAAGAGCCTGGATGACTGGGATAGACATCACCTGAAATTTTTTTTTTTTAATAAGGAAGAATAAATTTGGAGAATTGTGGGGCTAAGGGAGTCATGTCGGTGCTGATTTTGTAGGCAATATGAAAGTGTGTGTATACGTGTGTTAGCTTCCCTCCCAGGAGCTGCTTGTATTAAGTAGAAATGGTCAAGGAGAGAGGAAGGCTGAGGACTTAGGAGAGAGAAGATTTCAGGGCAGGAGTGATGTCCAAGAGACAGGATGGAGTGACCAGCGCAGGACCCAGCCTCAGATGGGGCAGAGGCGGTCACCACCATAATGAGAGAGCAGGCAGAGTACAACACACCCAATGCTGTGTTGTTAGTGAGAGCAGAGTGGGAGGACTTGGGAACACTTAACCAACTGATCTAGGAGTCTTTCAAGGACTTTGACACAGTATCTCAGCCCAGGTCTTCAACTTACAGTGGCTAAAAATACACCTATCATTATTAAACACGCCCTTGAAAAGATGGAGCCTAATCCTCACTTTGATAGTGGGCTTGGATTTAGTGTCTCTCCAGTGATGAATAGAAAAAACTGTAAGTAATTGTGTGTGATGGCGGAGACCAGGTCCTAAAAGGCATTGCAAGCTCTGCTGGCTCCTTCTCTCTTGAAGAATTGTGCATCTCTCAGAAAGTCAACAGCCATGCCATGAGGATACTAAAGTAGCCACTGAGAAGGCCACCTCTTAAGGACCTGAGGTCCTCTGCCAACAGCCACGCAGGCACTGAGACTTCCTGCCAATCTCCACATCTGTGAACTCTTGGAACTCAGACTCAGTTGCCTGCAGCCCCAGCCAGCACTGACTGTGAACCCATGAGAGACTGGGAAAGAACAGCCCAGCGAGGCTCCCCTTGGTCTACCTTAAAGAATATGTGCAAACAGCTGAGTACAGTGGCTCATGTCTATAATCCCAGCACTTTGGGAGTCTGAGGTGAGTGGATCACAAGATCAGGAGTTCGAGACCAGCCTGACCAACATGGTGAAACCCCATCTCTACTAAAAATACAAAAAATTAGCCCAATGTGGTGGTGGGTGCCTGTGATCCCAGCTACTGGGGAGGCTGAGGCAGGAGAATCATTTGAACCTGGGAGGCAGACGTTGCAGTGAGCCGAGATTGTGCCATTGCACTCCAGCCAGAGTGAGACTCTGTCTCAAAAAAAAAAAAAAAAAGAGTGTGATCAGACATCTTTGTTGATTAGGCCAATAATGGTTAGGGTAATTTATTTGTAGCAATAGAACTAATACACAAGCATCTTCCAGGCTGTAATTTAGGTCTCTATGTTTAGAAAGGATGGAATGAGATTGGTGACAAGGACACAGTCAGCAAGTGTTGAACGTGTAGAGCCAGATGGGACACTTTAAACTAGAGATGACCAGCTGACTTTAAACACCTTATTTTCTTGCATAATTTGGGTCCAGTGTTTCCAAATCTTCGTGTTTTCAGGAGAAGCAGGAAAGCCTGATATTCATGTGAAGTTCCCTGTGTTAGGAGTATAGGCAAATCAGTCCTTTCTTATGTTATATCTTAAGGGTGACATTAGTCTGTGGTTCTGGTTTGTGAGTGGTACGAGGTGTATATTTACCTTCAGGTTCTTGAATACCAGAGGGAACTTGCCCATCTGTTTCTCTTCCCTGAGCCTTGTTCCTTAGTGTGCCTTCTGATGTAAATCAGTTGTGCAAATATCTAATGTTTTAATAATAAGTTTGAGTCACTGTCAAGCAATGTCTACCTGCCAAAAGACAGATTTCCTGTCCTGTTAAAAAACCTTAGAAAATCTCTGTTTAGCAGCATATACAGATAATCTAACAACTGATGACTAAATTCTAAAGCATTGCATTTATGAGTGTACATACCATCAGTAAACACTGTGAACATAAACCCTCAGTATTTGCATTTATTTTCTCTTAGTTACTAATGGTAGCTATCCTTTTTTCTCTATATATAAAGATAATGGCATTTAATGTCACCCAACTTATTATCCCATAGTACCCATTATTATTTATGATGTTAAGCATGGTTAAAAAGTGTTTTGTTTTAAAACCATACTTAGAGCAATGTGAATGTTTAATTTTAAATTGTGTTTATTTTCATAGTTGCTTTTGACAATTATCACAAGTAGAAAGCTAACCTCTGGAAAGTGAGTCTACATAAATATACCTCTGGGGCAGTCAGCTCATCTGCAGACCCTCCCACCTGAACGGCAGGACTGCAGTTCCCATAGATAGACCGACAGAGGGTGCCAGAGAGCTCGCAGCCCTGCCCGTGTACCACGTGGATACCTCAGCTCTGATGGGCTTTTTCTGTCTGACATCTTCACACGAGGATGATGTCAATGTGTACATTAGAAATTAATAAAGAGTAAGAATCTAGAGCTCTCATGCGCTGTTGGTGTGAATGTAAAATGAGGCAGCTGTTGTGAAAAACAGTACGGAAGTTACTCCAAAAAATAATAAAATGACCATAAGATTCAGCACTTCCATTTTTGGGTACACACTTGAAATAATGGATAGCTAGGATCCAAATAGATACCTTGACACTCAAGTTTAGAACAGCATTATTTACAGTAACCAAGGAGGGGCAGAAAGAGTGTCCATAAACACATGAACGAATACAGATCATGTGATCTGATCCTGCAATAGGTTATAATTTAGTCTTAAAAAGGAAGGAGATCCAGATATATGGCACAGCATGGGTGAACCTTAGGGCATTATGCCAGGTGAAATACGCCCTGTCACAAAAGGACAAATACTGTATGATTTCACTGATATGAGATGCTTAGAGAAGTCAAATTCATAGAGGGGCTGGGAGGAGGGGGTATGGGTAATGAGAGTTTAATGGGTGCAGACTCTCAGTTTTGCAGGATGAAAAGAGTTCCAGACATGGATGGTGGTGGTGGCCACACAAATATGTGACCTGACTATTCAATGCCCCTGAATTGTACATCTGATACGATTTGGCTGTGTCCCCACCCAAATTTCATCTGTAATTGCAGCTCCTATAATTCCCATGTGTTACGGGAGTGACCCAGTGGGAGATAATTGAATCATGGGGCCGTTGCCCTCATACTCTGAATAAGTCTCATGAAATCTGATGGTTTTAAAAGGGGAAACCCCTTTTGCTTGGTTCTTATTCTCTCTTTGCCTGCCACCATGTAAGACAACCCTTTGCTCTTCCTTCATCTTCCAGCATGATTGTGAGGCCTCCCAGCCATGTGGAACACTGAGTCCATTAAACCTCTTTCCTTTATAAATTACCCACTCATGGGTATGTCTTTATCAGCAGCATGAAAACAGATGAATACAACATCTAAATATTGTTAAGATGGTAAATTCCATGTTAGGTTTATCATACCAGAGTAACAAATAAGAAGTAAAGTAATGAAACTTAGCACTTTTATTTCAAAATAAATAAAACACAGGTTTGCCCATGTTCTAAGAGTCTTTCAGTGGTATGACTGACTTGTACATTAACCACAGAAAAAGGGCATCTGTGGTAGAGACCGCCAGTCTGGAGCAGTGGTGCAGGGAACAGAGTTGAAACAGAAGGATAAGGTAGAAATAGCGCTCTTGTAATCTTGCAAATGGTGCAAGTTAGAATGATGTGCATGAGCCACCTTTAGTTATACGTGGAATCATTAATACATCTCCAATGTCAGAAACGATGTTTATTCGGCATGCTGTCTGATAAGATCCCCTTAATATTTCTAACATTAGTTATTTTATTGAAGCAGATTCATGGACTAAGACAGGGATAGTTGCAACCACATACTTTTCAACCCCTCACCGACTGCATTTTAAATCGATCATCACAAAATAATGCAAATGAATGCCGTTCAAATATCGGTTCAGCTAACGTGGTGGGGTGTGATACCTACCACTGTCTTCTGGGGTGAGCCCCTCCAAACCAACCAGTAAAACCTCTAATCTAAGATCTGGCCATGATTCTCCATGTGATGTGAACATGTCAGCCAGGGAAATGAAGATTTAGAGCTAAAGCAGATGACTTTTCGGCAAATTCAGGTGTGGAATATTTGACTAACTCGTTCATGATAAGATTTACTGCCAAGCCATAAGCAACTGCTGTCTTACAAAAGGCCTCAGCTTATGAAGGCACACACTTCCCTGCCTTTTTCATAATGACTGAGGGCTTGCTCCAGGAAGGTCCTCACCTCCTGGCACATGGATGGTGCAGGGCAGATGCTGTCTGATAGTGGGCTTTGGAGTGAGACCTTGCAAATCTAGCTTAGCCACCACTCACTCACCTGGGGTTCCATGATCCTCACTCAGTTCTTAAGCCCAGTTCTCTGTATGCTAAAAGAGGAATATAAAATTCGCCAGTAGAGGAAATGCCTTGCAGGTACGTGAATGTAGAGGCAATACGTGTCCCCAGCAAGAAAGACTGTGGAACCGCCCAGGAGGAATCAAAGGGGACCTTGACAGAGTCCAGAAGGTACCAGGACAGTAAGACTTCATGACAACCCACTGGAAGTCATTAGCAGATCTTAGTGTGGAAAGACGGTGAACTCAACTTAGAGGAAGTGGTGGGACCTACGAGGGATGTGTTTAAAGATAAGCCATGCCTCTTTTCCTAGATCTGTATCACTTTCATCAAAGCTCAGAGGATTTTAAAAGTTCTCACCACAAATAAATAATTATTTCAGGTGATAGATATCCTAATTACCATGATTCAGTCCTTCTACAATGTATACATGTATTGAAACGTATCAAAACATCACACTATGCTCCCCAAATCTGTAGAATTATTATTTTCTAATTCAAAGTAAAACAAAACAAAACAAAAAACAAAAACAGAAGAATGGATATGTAATCATGTTTCAAGAAGTTCAGAGGAGAAAAAGCTTCGGTCAAGGGGTTGTGTTTCCAGCCCAGGGCCCTGAAACATCACCTGTCCTCTACTTTCAGGCTGTGATTCTCCCCTCCCTCAAAAGAACTTTCCACCAAAGCCCAACGTTCCTACCTGCAAATCTAACCACTTGCAAGGAGGCAATGTGATCACTCTGGGGGCTTCAACTCCTTCCATTCCCCCTCCCCTAAGTGAACTTTCCACCAAAGCCCAACTTTCCTGCTTGCAAATCTAACCACTTGCAAGGAGGCAATGTGATCACCCTGGGGGCTTCAACTCCTTCCATTCCCCCTCTCCTAAATGAACTTTCCACTAAAGCCCAACTTTCCTACTTGCAAATCTAACCACTTGCAAGGAGAAAATGTGATCACACTGAGGGCTTCAGGTCCTTCCATTGCCGGAAATCACGGCTCCAACACGTAGAGAATGAGACTTCCAGTTTGACTTCCCAGATGGTTAATTTACAGATGAGGAAATGCCTTGAGCGCAAGGAGTCCCTTGGATGTCCCATCCCTGACTCAGCCATTCGTCTATGCAGATAAATGAATGTACCGATACATTCTTCTCATGCTCCCAAAAAATTTAAGGAATGAGATTTGTTTTGCCCTGCATCTGACCACCACTGAGCAGGGATAGAGCAAACCTCTAGGTTTTCAGAGCAGAGAATGCTATCTAAGAGGCTATCAAGAGATCCATTATCACCCAGTTGACTAATGCTGATCTGGACCTATATTAGTGGTAGGGATCCCACCTACAAGCGTGCTCCCATGTTGAGATTCACTTCGAGTGGCAGCAAAATATTAAAGATATTAACTTTTAGGAAACCTTATAGACTAGTCCCAAACCTTTCTGAAGGCTGAAAGGTTTTATTGGGGCAGGCTGAAGGCGGCAGGCTGCTCTGTTACGTTAGGGAGAGATGGAAATGATGAAAGGCCTTACCCCACACCCATTTGTCTCCACTCTAACTGTTGACTCACGTTTGTGCTGTGTGGTCTCTCTGGGGAAGATGAAAGGGGAATTGCCTGTTAATAGCATTTATTCTGGGCCCTGGAACCTAAAACTTTTACCAGTCAGAAAACCATTCTCTTAACCATGTTAACTATCCCCAAGCGTATTAACTTAGAACCTCTGTTGTAAAATCTTAAGGGAATAAATGTGTGGACAGACAGATTGGCTGCCTTTCGCCCTCTGACAGCAGCCAATGGCCATCTCTAGCCCACTTGAAACACTGTGATGGTGTGAGAGTGCATTCATTCATTCATCCTTGAGTCAGGGTCTGCAGGTCAGACTTCCGCAGTGGTAACCCACGGCTCAGGTGGTGACCCAGACATGGCCGAGGACACACTACCACCAATGAACAGCCTTGCTCACTGTGTGGTTTCAGTATGTACATGTGCGCCTCTAAGTTATGTCCTCCTCTAAAAAGCTTAGATTTATTCTAAGAGATGGACCTTCATCAGCATTTATTGGCCTCACCAGAAGACATCCTATTTATTCCATCAAACAGACCTAGAAACTTATTCATAGTTCTATGCAGATAGGAGCAGAGTTAAGAGTCACTCAGAGGTGACACTCTTAACCTAACATTTTGACATGTTCAAGAACAATGCCATTCATGTTATGCCAGATACTAGGAAATTATGCTAGAGGTGATAAGAGAAAGGGCTTTTAGCCATTATAATATGTAGAATGACTTACTGCTTTAAAAGGTCATTTTTTGCCAAAGTTTGTTTTTGTAAAAATCCTGCTAGTGTGGAAAATTTATTACAAACATATACAGAATTACAGATAAAAGTGTATTGAACCTACACATACCCATCACTCAGCTGTAATAATTACACAGCTATTTTGTAACCTATATCCTTATACCTTTTCTTCCCAAGCAAGTTTATTTTGAGAGCACGCCAGACCATAAATCTATAAAACCATAAATACTTCAATATGTCTCTAAATGCTTCCATCATTCCAAAGTCAAACCCCTTACCTATGAAGGTTTCTCCACATTCCCACTGTCCTCCTTGCCTCGGCAACTGTCTGCATGCATTCACCTTAACTGGCATTTATGGAGATACAGATGTATCTCCACAAACAGAGTGTCTCTGAATGCCGCTCTCAAAAGAAAGAAACAGAAAACAGTCAATCTTAGTAGAAGTTCAGGCTAATATAGGAAGAAATGTTGCTTGTGTTGGTAAGAGTTTGGAATTCTCTATCAGGCATATTCATCATAATGACTACCAGTGTCAGTCCCTTTAAAGGAATCTGAAGCTTGCCCTGCCCTCGTTGGACAATTCGTGGATAAGTACTTCACCCAGTGCAGGCAATATGGCTGGGCTGATTTGATTCCAGCTCTTAAGAATCTAAACTAGGTTTATGAAAGTGATATGAACTTTAGCAACCAGGGCTCAAGTGGAAAAGATGCATTGAAAGAAGATCGAAATTAGACTCAGCCAGCAACAACTGAGGAAGCAAAGTATGAATGGGTTAAAGGTTTATAGTGGAGAGACTAAGATGATGGGTAATAGCAATATTAATAATAATAGCAAGCATTAAGTGCTTATGTTTGGACATGTGATGTTTCATTTACTCTTCACCACACGAGTGACTTTCCATCATTATTACTGCTTAATAAAATAAGAAACTGAAGCTTAGAGCCCTTGAATAATTGACCTTAGTGGTTTTGGACCTGAGGTTTGAAACCACGCAACAGACTCCAAACCCTGGACTCTTACTGAATTCAGCAGATATTTAAAGAACAGCAGCAACATCGTGAGGAGGGCAGAATGTAGGGTCCCCAATTTTTTTAGACAAACAAATGCTCCATTCCTACTACCAAAAAGTGGAATAAAATGGATGCCACCAGGGAAAGGAGGGCCTTGGAGGAGAGGGCTCCTAGCGGAAGCCCCGGGCAAGCCATGAGTTCAGGTCACCTGTGGTGGTTGCCTTGGGAACAGAGTCTCCCAGAAAGGACTAACTCTATCAATTTAGCAATTTCGCCTGAGGCCACCCTGCAGGGCAGATACTTGATAGGAAGCTGCAGTCTTTAGAAAGGCTTAATATCTTTCCGCTAAAAATAATCTGGAGCAAATCATTTAACCTCTGTGGATCGCAGTCTCACCACAGTGAACCAATGAAGTTTATTCCCAAAGACTTTTGCTAGCTGTACCTTTCAATGAAATTAATAACGAAACGAGTCATACTGGAAGGACTCATTTCTTAGGAAGAGCAATTTAACTACAAAAACAAAGAGAACCATAAGCTCAATAGTGATAAGAGGAAAATATTTGCCGAGATTCTGTATAATTTCTTAGCACATTCTGCTAAAAAACCTGATTTCATGTCCGGGCGACCCGCCATGAAAGTGGTGTTTCAGCAACCCTTGCCTTTCAGACCGTTTTTGTTTGTTTGCTTGTTTGAACAGAGTTCAATCCTAAATTGATTTTTTTAAGGCAGAAAAAAAGAAAAGATAAAAATGTCCCAGATGAACTGAACCTTCAAGAGTAACACCTGATAAACTGAATGCTTAACTATTATGCTGAAAAATTGGTCCCAGTAAGTGATTCAATTCCACCTGGCCTCATCTTATATATTTATCAAGTGATACAAGATTATTTTGAAATTGTGTTTTAAAACATTATCTATCTATCTGTCTATCTATCTATCACCTTTTCATCTATCATCTATTCATCTATGTATCCATCATCTATCATTTATTCATCATCTATCTATCCATCTATCATCTATTCATCTATCTATCTATGTATCCATCATCTATCTATCATCTATTCATCATCTATCTATCCATCTATCTATCCATCCATCCATCTACATACTTACCTACCTACCTATGTATAGATATGTATGCCCTGATCAAGGGAAATATGACTTGGGACTACATCAGACAAAGGAAATTCTGCTGATTGATTTTAGGAAAGCTGAAAGAAATATGAACTTTAGCAACAGAGGCTAAAGTGGGAAAGATACACTGAAAGAAGTTAGGAATTAGACTCAGTACCTGGAGGACACACACACACACACACACACACACACTCTCATATATGGATACACATACATATACATATTAATATAGATACACATACATACATTCTCCATATTAATATATATACAGACATATATATTACATATTATATATTATGATTATGCATAATCTGGATTAGATAATAGGAAACTTTAAGAATATATTTTCAATTTGGGGTATGTATGCAGTAGTCTTCCCTTATTCACTGTTTTGCTTTCAGTTACCCAGGGTCAACCGTGGTCTGAAAATATTTAATGAAAATTTCCAGATAAAAACAACTCATGCTGTAAGTGGCGTGCCATTCTCAGAGTGTGATAAAATCCTGCACCGCCCTGCTGCATTCTGCCTCGGTGCTGAATCGTCCCTATGTCCAGAAGGTCCCTGCTGTCTGCACAGCCTGCCAGGAGTCACTCAGTGACCACCTCAGGGACTGGATGGATGGCCGTGGGGTCACGATGCCTGTGTTCAAGTAATCCTTATTTTACTTTTACTTAAATAATGGCAAGCGGGTGGATACTTGCATACGGTTATAATTGCTTTGCTTTATTATTAGTTGTTTATCTCATATGTGTCCGATTTATAAATTAAAATTTATCATGGGTGTGATGTACAAGTAAAACAGAGTTTATATAGGGTTTGGTATTAGCCACAGTTTCAGTCATCCACTGGGGTCCTGAAACTGATCCTTCAAGGATGAGGTGGGCGATGTCTGTACACGTGTAAGGGTGTGAGGGTGTATATGACAGTGAATAAACTCAGAAAGAAATGCAAGCTGTTTAAAAATACAAATAATTTTTAAAGTGAACTTTTTATCCTTGAGTTCCAATGTGCTAAATTAATTCTTAATAAAGGTATTTAATTATTTAAGGATACTACCATTACTAATACACTTCTTTGTATCATTGAGATGATGCATGAAATTGAAAGCCTGCATTTCATGATGAACGTGGGCGCCTTCAGCCTCCTGTCCAGCACACAATCCCATGCTTCATCTCCCAGTGTCTCCGCAGCACTTCCACGTGGGGGGCTGCTGCGTCTTATTTATTACTGATAGCCAACAGATGGCTGAGGGCTGTCCCACAGCATCATAGAAAAATGGATTTGCCACTGACTGGAAGCATTGGGAATACTGCCTAATTTAAAATACAAAAATTCAACTGTGCATGGTGGCTCACGCCTGTAATCCCAGCACTTTGGGAGGCTGAGGTGGGCAGATCCCTTGAAGTCAGGAGTTGGAGACCAGCCTAATCAACATGGTGAAACCCCATCTCTACTAAAAATAGAAAATATAACTGGGCCTGGTGGTCGGCGCCTGTAATCCCAGCTACTCGGGAGGCTGAGGCAGGAGAACTGTTTGAATCCCGGAGGCAGAGGTTGCAGTGAGCCAAGATCACACCACTGCTCTCCAGCCTGGGTGACAAAGTGAGATTCTGGTTCAAAAAAATAAATAACATAACATAACATAGCAACATAACATAACATATAGAAACTCTCCTAATGCGGCTGCTGCTGCTTCTGTAATCAGCTCTCTGCAATTGGGTGCTGAGGTCCCCTGGTGAGGATATCTTCCTTTTGGTTGCTTCTGCGAAACTCTATCTAATGCAGCTGATGCTACAATGGGGCCACATTGAAGCAATTTCACCTTTCCAGTTAGAGATATAACTCTTCCTTTTCTTCACGGGAACCCTCCAGAGTAGCCTCTGTTACTGTTTGGACAACAATAGCTCCCTGGTGGTGTGTAAAGAGGGGAGTGAGGAGGGAATTCCATTTTTGTAAAATAGAAGAGGTGACATGAATGTGGACATGAGAGGAAATAAGCTAGCCACCACGGCCATGTGAAATGAGGTACATTTGCAAAGTAACCCTTTTCAATCAGCAGCATTTCCTTCAGCTGATACATTCCCAAGTCATATTTCCCTCATCAGGCACATGTTAACTGGCATGTTGCCAGTGGCTTCTTAAAGGCTTTCTGTCTGATTTGGATATTTAGTGGTATTACTCAATACAGATCCCAGACTTGGCTTATACATCATATATGGCAAGATAAAAAAACAAACAAACAACAAAAAACACACACACAAAAAAACCGAGATTCTGTAAATATTGACTCAAGACTTTAATCTTGGGATTTGAGCAACTATGTAATTTACGAAGTCCTTAGGACATTCCAGAATACATCTAGAAAACGCAGATCTTAAGCAAAATGTTTTAAAAGTCTCTGTAGTCATGTTACTGTGTGGAATAGCTACTGATTCTGTCCAGTTATACAGTAAAATGCAAATTCTGCCTTTAAAAAAATATGAGTTGGCATGACTTGCTTCAGTTTCTGACTTTGCTACTCACTTACCTCTCTCCATGGGTAAGTTTTAATCTCTTGGTGCCCTGGTTCACTCTGCTGAGAAGTGGGCTGCCTCTTGAAGAGGCTTGCTATCAGGATCAAACTCGTGGACAACAGAAACTCATTTAGAGCAAGGGCTACCACGTCTTTAGCCTTTACAATATTACTTCAGATACCACGTCTCCTCCTTGCTAATCTTGCCAATTACACGTTCCATCAGTATTCATTTTGAAAATATGTATTGATTTCTTAATTTATGCCTCGCATTTTTGTAAATATATGACATATAGTTGTAAATAAAACAGACAGAACATGATGCCTTCCTAGAGGTTTCCTTCTAGAGAAAGAAAACAATGGACAGGTGAATGGGTAAAATACATGGTTTTCAGCGGGAATAAGTACTTCGGTTTAAAAAAAAAATGGAGGGAATAGAAATATAAAGAACTACTCTAAAGCAAGTGTGGGGCAGATCAATAATATAAATTATATGTTTCCAACATTGTTGAATGCATTTTACATACATTAAATCTTTTCAGTACTCATTAAACATGGTAATCACATTACATCTGCATCTATTCATATTCTATGTGATTAATACAATTTGATTTTCACTCAACATTTGTGTGTGTGTTTTTTGGAGATAGGGTCTCACTCTGTCGCTCAGGCTAGAGTGCAGTGGAGTGATCACGACTCCCTGCAGCCTTTACCTCCTGGGCTTAAATGATTCTCCTAACTCAGCCTCCCAAGAAGCTGGGACACAGGTGCAAACCACCACCATGGATGACTAATTTTTTAAAAATGTAGCAATGTGGTCTCTCACTATGTGGTCCAGCCTGTCTTGAAATCCTGGGCTCAAGTGATCCTCCCACCTCAGCTTCCCAAATTGCTGGGATCACAGGTGTGGACTAGATGAGAAGAATATTGTTTCCAATGTGTCTACCTCCTACCTAACCGTGGCTCCCAGGCCCTGGCTCCTGCAACAAAAGGCAATGGCAGAGGGAATCTTTCTCATGCTCCTGATCTTGCAGCGCTTGTGACCTGGCCTTGCTCAGCGTCTGCAGAACGGAGCTGTAGATAAGGACACACCAGCTTCACACTGCCTGGCTTCACATCACCTCTACCATTGATTAGCTGTGTGGCTTTGCCTCGGTTCCTCATCGGCAAAGTAAGAGCGACACAAATAGGCCCTGTTCTGTGAGGCTCTTAACATACAAATGGGTGAAAGCCATGCCTGGCATGTAGAAGGTGCTGTGTACGTCTTACCGTAGCGTTCTGTGTGAAGCACTCTGGGAAGGATGTCTCTCTGACCCTTCTCCCCTACCTCCTCTCATTTCTTCCCAGGATCTGATACACAGGTGACATTCAACACGTGACTGTGGTTAAATGATTAGGTGCAATTATAAAAGTGCTTTAAGTGGATTTGAAAGTCAGTGTTTGTTTATATGATAGTCATGTAATGACAGTAGTCCCATACTATATTTTAATGTTAAATTAGATGGGAACAGGGACTATCACTTTAAGAAAAATTACATTTCCTACCCTTATCACAAACAATGACTATCCAGAGAAATCATCATTGATTTTGTTGCTTTCTAGAGATAAGCCGATTAGCAGTAATGACCTATAAGTTTATCTTGCTAAAGTAAATTGATGTGACTTCCTTCAGGAGGAAAAGATAGCTGACCACAACCCCAGCATTCTTAATGTGACCTTCCTTTCTCAATCACATTTTTTCATTGTGCCATCTTTCTTTCATTTCTCTAATTCTTCCAGTGACAAAGAAATGGAAATTATTTTGGAATTAAAGTTACAGAAAAATTAATTGTTAAATGCCATCATTTTGCTCTCCATTGCAAAATTCCTCTGTTGAAACTTTTTTACTTACACTGTTACTGGTTTCTTTTTATCAGTCTCCTTGCACAGAGTAGAATATTTCCTCTTACGGCATTTAAATCACTGTCAAGAGAAATCACCCTCTCAGTTACTAAGCTTTTTTTAAGCTACTTTGGATGCCCCAACAATCCACACTGACCAGGAAAATCGATCACAATTTCCTGTCTTCAGGTCTCTGACTTCCAAATTGAGGCAGTGATATTTAATTAAAGATTCTCAGACCACATTTACTGAAGCTCCTATGCTTGCATGAAATCATCTGAAGCCAGGCTATGGCCATACCACCCTGATCATGCCCAATCTCATCTGATCTCGGAAGCTAAGCAGGGTCGGGCCTGGTTAGTATTTGGATGGGAAATCATCTGAAGCCAAAGGAGAAAAACAAAAATAGCCGAGATGGTAGTATTTAAAACTACAAAAACATAACCCACTTAATGTGAAGTCAGCCTTTAGTTAGTCTGCCTTGCTTTTGTACTAAAGGTAGATGATGGCCAAGGGAAACTTTTAAAAGAAACAACTAAATTACTTGTAATAAATTGCAGAAGAAGGCAGTGACAAACTAATGAAGTGAAAAGGAGCCATGTCACCCTTTCTGGTGTCTGTAAGTTTCAAACATTCAAGTAAATTATTACTATAATCTCCTTCCATGAGCATTGTGTGGACTCTAACATACACTTCTATTTACTAAATACGTTTACTAGATATGTGTAATAAAACATATGACCTTTGTTCTATATGTTTAATAAACACAGAAATAAATTACATGAAGTTGTGAATTTTATGCTACTTAAAAAAAAAGAGAGCCCTAACAGAAAATAATGAATAGCACACTGGCAAGAAGAGAAGTCTTAGGTGTTTGTATGAACATTTTGCATATTTCCTTACATCCTACAATGCATACATGCATTGGGGCCTGACAAAAATAACTGTGATTGTACATTCTGCTCATAAAATGTGCATGGTGCTTATCACACCTTTTATTTATTTCAATTTCCGGGGAAAATTGCTTGAGGCCTATATGTGCAGTGAATACATAATTTAAGTTAGAGGTTTGATCCTAGTGATCAGAAATGCAAATATGGGTCTTGCTGCCAAAGATGAATGCCCTTCCCTTTTGGGGGCTCTGTGATTTTGTCACTGGGATGACAAACACCCTCAGGGGGCAGCAGTCACCACTGAGGGACCAAGAGGAGACAAGCCTTAGACAGGGCCTAGGTAACAGCGAGGTCTTTCTACAGAATGCACCTGATCACATGGACGGTTCCATGCTGTGGTCACCAACCCTAATTCCAAAGACGAATTCACAGCAACATAAAGCAATCTACATCAACTGGGTGACTATGCAGATATGCTTATACACATGACACCACGTTTCTCTTCATTTAAAATAGGTGTCAATAAATGGTACTAATTACCACATTCATATTTCATAGTCTCAAGATCTATAAGTCTTCCATGGTCTTCCCTCTGTCCTTCCTAATGGACACATTTCCATGCACAAAAAGGCGTGTTCAAACTTAAGACATGATCTCTTCATAGATATATTTTGTTATAATGTAAGTATGTCTTTTTTTTCCTGTTTTCTCATTTTGTTTTGTTACGTTTTTACATTTCACCTGACATATGTTTAATTTTGGAATAGTGGAGGTTTATTCTATAAGTTTACCTTACAATTTAGATAAAAGTTAATTGTAAGTTTAAACAATGTTTGCAGTTAAAGTATCCGATACACGCTGAAATCTTAAAGTAACGCCATCTCCACTTCCGTTCTCAACCGTTTTTCCCAGCCATTCTGGTCTCATCTTATGAAAGTTCTGACAAAGCTGCAGATTGTCTTTAGAAAGAATACAAAATTGCAGCCAGAGAGGACGAATCTGTTCTAGTGTTTTGCGGCACTGTAGTGTGACTGCAGTTAACCACTTATTACATGTTTTCAAATAGTTAGAAGAGAGGATTTTGGATGTTCCCAACACAGAGAAATAATAAATGTTTGAAGTCATGAGCCTGCTAATTACTCTGGTTTGATCACTACACATACTATGTTTCAAAATATCTCTTTGGATCCCATAAATATGTATAATTATTACATGTCAACTGAATAAAAGGAATGCTGATTAAATCTGGGAATGCTTCACTTTTTGAAAACTAACATGTTAAGTCTTTCAAAAGGGTTCTCTGTGCTGAATATTTATAGTTCATAGGGAAATCTGTTAATGTTTAAATTCCTGTGTTATAAGATTGTACCACATGGTGTGAGATATTAGTTTTAGACTGTCTTATTTATATTATTTTACAAGTTTAATCAACCTAAATCTTAGCTCCCATAAGACCCCAGTATTTTCTTCTTGTCCCTCTTTCACTTTCTTCTTTCTTTTCTTTTCTTTTCTTTTCTTTTCTTTTCTTTTCTTTTCTTGATACAGAGTCTCTCTATGTTGCCCAGGCTGAAGTGCAGTGGCACAATCTCAGCTCACTGTAACCTCCGCCTCCCAGATTCAAGCGATTCTCCTGCCTCAGTCTACTGAGTAGCTAGGACTGCAGGCACATGCTACCATGCAAGGCTAATTTTTTGTATTTTTAGTAGAGACAGTTTCACCATATTAGTCAGGATGGTCTCGATCTCCTGACCTTGTGATCCACCTGCCTAGGCCTCCCAAAATGCTGAGATTACAGGCATGAGCTACCACGCCCGGCCCCTTTCCTTCACTTTCTTCTGAGTGTGTTTGTTCCTGACCTCATGAAAGGCGTGTGGCTTAGATGGGAGAAAATTCTAGAACTGCACCAGGGCTCTGAGGTGGGAGAGCAGGCAGGAAAGGATGGGGTAAGGGTCTGCTTGTCTGGGAAATGAGAAATGTCCAAAATCACATCAGCCACTATTTTTATGGTACTGCATCAAACCTAAGACATGCTGGCTGCGAGCTGTGGCATTATTTCATGCACCACACAGAGAGGACCGAGAAAGACAAAATGTGGACAAATCAATGACCCTAGTTGTTTTTTTTTTTTTTGGAGATATTGAAATGTAAAGACATGCACATTTTGGATTCAGTGTAATAAAGTGTTAAGGCGACAACCACTGGAACGGGACAAAAAGGCTTTGCATTTATTGCATACAAATATGTTCACTGAGGTCATTTGAAAGGGATTTCTTATAGATGGGTTTTCCTAAAGCTATTTTTTAAGCTAATCTTTTTTAAGCATGACTTTACAAATAAAGTTCCTGTTCATCATTTATAAAATATGACTCAATTTCTACAGGAACAAGAAAGGCAACATCAATCCTTTCATGTAACTAGGAAAAGTGAGATGTTTATGAATATTCAATGGTTTTTAAAAATAATTTTCAATATCTGTCATTTAAGTCTAACTAGTCAAATAGCACCAAGGACTTTATTTATTCTTTAAATACCTGTTGCTAAGAAGTTCATATGAACATGCAGAACTATAAGTTTCCTGCCTACAGCTAATCAGATTAAAATTAGCTAATAAAATGAAACCTAAGCAGTAATCCCTAAAGAATCCTCTGCTATAATTTCATTTCGAAAGTTAAAATAGGACTTCCTTGGCAAAAACTGCAAATCATCTAAGAGTTTTGAATAAGGGATATTGAAATGACTTTGAATGGCACAATGAGCATTGTAAGTATTAAACTATTGATCCACACTTATCACAATAGCAATAGACGTTATAGCCAGCTGAGATCAATAGAAGTAATGTAAAAATATTCGATTTTGTTAGTAACAAAGAATGCAGACATTTTAAATTCAGTCCAATTCAGAAAGGAAGGAAGTTGAAGACTCTCCAGGAAACAATGCCGGTTGCAGCCTTTTAGAAACGACGACATTTTCTCTAAAATCTACAGAGAAATTAATAGCAGAGTTCTATTCTACTTCAGGATACCTGTCATTAAAATTGTCTTGGACTCTTCTGGGTGTCAATGAAACACAAAAAAAATTGTGAAAAACAGAGCCACTTACAACATGGTGCTTTTCATAGAGTGAAGATGCAACAAAGGTATTTATTTTACAGCATTCTGTTATTTATTTATTTTTTGAGACAGAGTCTTGCTCTGTCACCCAGGCTGCAGTGCAGTGGTGTGATTTCAGCTCACTGCAACCTCCCCCTCCCATGTTCAAGCAATTCTCCTGCCTCAGCCTCTCGAGGAGCTGGGATTACATACACCTGCCACCACACCCACCTAATTTTTGTAGTTTTAGTAGAGACAGGGTTTCACCATGTTGGCCAGCATGGTCTCGAACTCCTGACATCATGTGATCCACCCACCTTGGCCTCCCAAAGTGCTGGGATTATAGGCATGAGCCACCATGTGTGGCCAAATTTTAAATTTTATATTATTTCAGTTTTCTACAGCAACTGATTTTTCAAAAGGTTTAAATAGTTATTTCAATTATTTCAATAAAGTACTTACTTCATGTCCAGATTATGAGAATTGTTGTCAATTCAGAAAACTGTATTCCAGGCCAGGTGTGAAGGCTCATGCATGCCTGTAATCTCAGCACTTTGGGAGGCTGAGGTGGGTGGATTACCTGAGGTTGGGAGTTCGAGACCAGCCTGACCAATGTGGAGAAACCTGTTTCTACTTAAAATACAAAATTAGCCAGGTGTGGTGGCACAGGCCTGTAATCTCAGCTACCTGGGAGGCTGAGGCAGGAGAATTGCTTGAACCTAGCAAGCCAAGATCTCGCCATTGCACTCTAGCCTGGAAGAAAAGAGTGAAACTCCGTTTCAAAAAAAAAAAAAAATGTTAAAAAGAAAAAGAAAACTGTATTCCAACAGTGGTTTCCCCCAAATACATTTACACATGAAAATTTTTTAAAAAATAAATGTACTACCATTATAAAAATTGTAAACATAACATTGCCTCCGTGTGATAAGGACTTGATTCCTCCCCCCGAGGTTATAGCTGGAAGGAGGTCCATTTGTACGTAGTGCTGATCCCTCCCCTTTCATCACCAAGACAGAGCTGAAAAAGTTGGTGGTATTGATTGCAACTATTCTATTTTTATTTTTTTTTTTAATGACAGAAAAGTTACAGTTTTAAGATATTGATTCTGAATAATCCTGGGCATTGCCTATTTCAGTGCTACAGACAAGTCCTGTTTTAGAGTGACAGTAGGTCTGCAAGTACCCACTGATTATATTCAGCTCACTTGCAAAATTTGTGTTGATCTCTGGAATGGACATTAAAGATATGAAATTGAAGATGTAGGTTCTCACCAGTCAATTGAGCAGCACGCCGGCCTCTTAGAAACTTACACTCTGGCTTTCATTAGGATGTCAAGAGCTGGTCCGAAGCAATATTGCGAATTAAAGAAAGTTTAGTCTACGTTTCTTCATTCTTTTGTCTTTCACGGTAATTCATTCTCTTTCAATCACTGAAAAATTTAATATATGCCTTATCCTGTGTTTACTTTCAAAAATGCAGCTGAGAAACTCATTCAGATTGAAGAACACATGATAATACAGTTATGCTATGACCTCTTGTAGAGACTTTGCTTTATAAGTCAAAAGGTTAAACAAACCAAAATATTTTGCCCTTACTGGGAGAACTTCAGAGATTAGCAATGGGTAGAGAAGGTAGCTTGAAGGATGAAGTGGGATTTTACCCAACATTCCAGAAATTCTCCAATCCTGTCCTCCCAGAAAGGCACTACTATCTCTGGTGGACCTGAGATGGTTTACGGCACTGCTGTCCAAGGGGAATAAAAAGAAAGCCACAAATGTAATGGGAAATTTTCCGTAGCTACATTAAAGAAGTTAAAACAGTTGAATTAATTTTATTAATATATTTTATTTAACCAAATATATCCAAAAGAGTATTTCAGCGTGTAACATCTTCAGTCATTTTTCCATATGCCCTTTAAAGTCTTGCATGTGTTGACGTGCAGCATGTCTCTGTTTGAACCAGCTTCACCTTAAGGGTTCTGTGGTCACAGGGGGCTACTGGATGCATATTGGGCAGCACATATTTAAAGAGTAACTGATGATAAAATGCAATGCTGATCAAGAGTCAAACACCTGGCATAGAAAAATAAGTAGCCCTCCACAGCTTAACTCAGAAGTGGGAGACCTCCCTTGGCGGTAAAATACTCCGAGAAGAGTTCACAGCTGATGTGGTATGCCGATGGAAAGGAGAAGGAAGGCTTTCCACCACAGGGAAAGTTAGACGGCACAGACAGGAAGGAGGACTAGCAGGGGCTGAGGTATTGGAGTTTGATGCTGGTAGAGACAAGTGTAGGGAACAGGGATATAGAATTTACGAGATGTGATGGGGCAGAGGAGTCGAAGAAAACGAAAGAAATTGCAAAGGAAGAGTCTAAAAGACTTGGTACCTAGTTGCACAAAGGAAGGCAAGGGAGAAAGCGAAGTGAAAAATCACTATGTTTACACTGAGCATCAACTTAGCGAGGCTATCCAGGAAGCAGACTGCTCTGTAGAGGACAGTACAAGAGAGGGAAGGAGGCAGAGCCCTGCCCAGGTTCTGCACACAGGGGTGGGAGGAAACTGGGCTCAGAAGAAGGTAGAGGGGGCCAGGTATGGTGGCTCATGCCTGTAATCTCAGCACTTTGGAGGCCAAAGTGGACAGATCACCTGAGGTCCGGAGTTCCAGACCAGCCTGGTCAACATACTGAAATTCCATCTCTACTAAAAATACAAAAATTAGCCAGGTGTGGTGGTGCATGCCTGTGATCCCAGCTACTTGGGAGGCTGAGGCAGGGTAATCACTTGGACCCACGAGGCAGAGGTTGGAGTGAGCCGAGATCGCACCACTGCACTCCAGCTGAGTGACAGAGCAAGACTGTCAAAAAAAGAAAACAGAAGAAGAAGAAGGTAGAGAAGGTCCATGAGGTAGGGTTTAGCAGGTCAGAGGCTAAATGGTTTAAAAAGGTTTGAAGCTTCTCTTTCAAGAAGTTAGATAGTGAGAAGAGAGAGAGAAAGAATGGTACCACAGGTTGGCATATAGGGCCAGGCTTCCTCATTCAGCTTCTGAAGTTAATCATTTTCTGCACATACATCATGACAGATGGGGTAGCAATTTTACATACTCAGCAGGTAAAATGTACTTCACATTTCCACTTGTTTCATAGTTTTTAGTAGGGTCAGTTATTTCTACCTATTTATGATATGCATTGTTTGACTTCATGATTATTTGTTAGAACCTGATTATTCAGTGCAAATAGTGCAGACAGGTAACTTCCAGCAAAATAAAAAGAAATAAGGATTTCTAAACTTCTAACTGGGAAATAAACACTACGCAAAATTTCTACTTGCTGAATGGACATTCATACTGAGAAAGAAAAAGGTGCCCAATGGTGGTTGAATTTATTTGAGGCAAAATGTCCATTTCTCTCTGAGCCAGTGGCCCCTCTGCCCTCTCTCTCTCAAATCTGCCCAGGGCCGCTTCAGCAACCTTTGTGGACCAAAGGTAAAAGTCCAAGCTCCTTACCATGTCAATCATATTCTGGCCCAAACCTAAATTTCATAATGATTTTCCACAAATGTCAAATCTAATTTCACTTTATCCAAACACTCCTGATTTTTTTTAACCTTGCAAATTACCTTTTGAGGCTGGAATTCTCTCCTTTTCTTCCCAGTTCTGCACTCACTCAGCACATTCTTCCCTCATATCCTGGTGCACTCACCTGGATCTGCTTATGAGAAATCCTGTCCATCTGTCCATTTATCTGTCTATCCACCTAGTCACGTCTATCACTTTTCAGTAAAGTGAGTCTCTTATTGTCCCCCATTAACAAGAAGTGATCACTGCAATCTGGAATTTCTATAGATAGACCTAATTCTCACCTTGACATTTTATCTGTAATCCCTAAGATTTTGGGTAAACATAAAATTCATAAAAATGTTTGTGAAACATTATCCAGGGAGACAGTCCATAACTTACATTAACATTTCAGTGGGGAATGAGAGCTGAATATTTTTCAAGAGCTATAAGTAAAATTCTAAACTCCTGCAGAAAGTCAGTAAATTTTTAACTGTGCTCTTGTATCTAATGCTTACAATGTGCCTGCAGTCTGTCATTTATATATTTTAAAAAATATTTGATTGTTAGTTGGCACTGCACTGAAAGTAAAATTAACCCGTCTGTGGATGTGGTGAAGAGACTGACACATCACCTCTGCCCCTGGGTGGTTAGTGCTTCACCCTGAGATGTGTCCAGGTCCACCTTTCCTTCTGCTCGTCCTGAAGGGTTTCTCTCCTACACATCTACACTCAAAGTCAGCACTCCAGTTTAACCACCCGAGAAGCTTGCCTAGGATCAGAGACAGAGGAAAGATAAATTAGAGAACTCCTGATAGAAGGAGACCCAACTTCTTCCCTGTGAAGAATTACTTCTGCATTTCTAAAGTGTTATGATTGTAATGGGTGACAGAGGACTTCCTGTGTGAATGCGGTGAGCAACCTCACGTCGAACTCATCTTGTTAAGAGGAGACCACGGGGCACAGACCTCATAACTAGTGGACGCTGTAAAATCCACGCCACCCTTGGAACATACACCTATCATACCTGTCTCACTTGACCCCTGTGGTTCCTGAATGGCAGCTGTGGTCAGCTCCACCTCACTGCTGGATAAACAAACCTTTAAAGGAACTGAGAGACTTGCTCAGTGTGATGAAAGTCTTCAGGCTCCAAAAGCCTCCATCTCTCTACTGTGTTACATGACTGTTTTAATGAATGCAGAGTGTTCAACCCCTTTTCTGTGGTTTTATTTTGCTCAGGCATTGAAATATTCTAGGAGTCATTCGATGACTATGAAGTGAATGCTGAGTCTCTGAAGATGACTTTGCTGGATGCTGGAAGCGACAAATAACTTGCCGATTTTGCTCTTCAGAAAAACAGATAATTTACTGTCCACACATATAAGTGCATTTCATGGAATTGAGTGATATTAGGATGGTGTAAGGAAAGAATAAGAGGCCAGACACAGTGGCTCATGCCTGTAATCTCAGCACTTTGGGAAGACGAGGCAGACAGATTATGAGGTCAGGAGATCAAGACCATCCTGGCTAACATGGTAAAACCTCATCTCTACTAAAAATACAAAAAAATAACCAGGCATAGTGGCAGGTGCCTGTAGTCCCAGCTTCTCAGGAGGCTGAGGCAGGAGAATCGCTTGAATCTGAGAGGCGAAGATTGCAGTGAGCCGAGATTGCACCACTGCACTCTAGACTGGGTGACAGAGCATGACTCCATCTCAAAAAAAAAAAAAAAAAAGGAAAAAACAAACTTAAAAAAAAAATAAGTATTATGGAGGAACTTATGAATAAGTAGTTGATATTGACTTGGAAGACTGGAAAAACTTTCTTCAAAAAGAAGAACGGAAATAAACTCGTATGGTTGCAGGGTGTGAAAGGAAATTAAATCTCAGGACCTCAAACTCATTAAGCCAAAGGGAAAAATCGAGCTGGGAACTGGGTCCCGAAAGCCTCCCTTCCCCTTTTTGGTTCCTAAATAAGATGGCTACAAGATGAAAAGCTACACACTTCCCCATATTTATTCCCATAAAGAAATTCCTAGTGAGCAGCAAGATCTTTACTCTAAGGTATTTCTGTTAAAATTTCACCATGGCAATGTAAATTGATAGCTTATCTTTACAGGTGCAGTCACCCCCTTGCCCACCAGACACAAACACATATCTGGCTGCTCCCCTAACTCATTTTGTCTATGTTATCATATGTAAAATGCAGGTTCCCTGCATTTTTCCTCTGCCCTATTTGTCTATGTCATCTTATGTAAAAAAATGCAGACTCACTGAGCCAGACAAAGGCATGAATGATTGTTTTCCCCTATCTTGTTACATGAAAACTGTGTACTTCTCAATATCCTGCCCTTTCCCCTTTAAATATGGAGCCCTTAATATCATCTTCGGAGAAGAGCATAGACCTGTCTCCCCAGCACGCATCTTTCACTTTGGCAAATAAACCCCCTGAAATGATTGAGACTTGTTACTTTTCTGGATTGACAAGGGCATAGAAAGTCTGGTGGGAGGGAGAGTTGGGACAGGGGATGAAGTGTCTAAGCTGCAGTCTGTGTCTGTAGCAGGATCATGGGAAGCTTGGAATATAGATTAAAAGATGAGTTTGAAAAGGAGGATGGGGACACTGCATGGAGAGCATCTCTTTCTCCTGCTGTACCCTGTGGGCCTCCAGGGATTTCTAAACAGGGCACAGCATGACCAGATTTGGGGCCCAGGTTAGTGAATTACTTGGGGTTTTATTCCACAGAAAGATTTTAACTAGGAAAAGACTTTTAAACTTTTTGGAGGCTAAATAAATAAATAAATTAGCTTTAAAGACTCAATTCTCTATTATCATGCCATACTCCCATGCCTAGTTGGCCCATGTAAATGTGGATGACTCTGGTGGACAACATCCTAACATGTGCAGGGTACGTGGTGATGCCTGAAGTTCCAAAGCACATGCTGTCTACAAGAGGGGCCTGCAGACGTGCAGCGAATAAACATGAAACACTGTCTGGGCTAAGAAATGAAGAGTCAATGTCTTACAAAATTAGGACAAGGTAGGTTCTCTCGAGACATGGTGTATATTTCTCTAGAAAGAATGACATTCCTGTTTGTTGTGTTTCCTATATCTGTGGAGCTAAACACCATGATTCATAAACACTCGTCATAGATAACAGTAACGGATGATATTCAAACATACTGAGCACTTTAGCTGAGTGGGCCTGAAGCAGGCTGACATCTCTAAGGGCTTTACTGGGGACAGGGCTGAGGCCTTCTGTAAGAAAGTCTAGAGCAGCTGCGGCTGGGAGGCTCTTGGGATTCCCTAGGCAGTGAATATTTATCATCTGATGCAAATAATTCAATATCTTAACAACCACTATGGACATACGAGCTGAATTGTAGCCCGGGATATGTGTCTTGAGAAAGCAAAGCTCTTACTACTTTCAAAATGAATTTCAAAATACCTACAGAAAAACATTTTGTACTCTATCATTTCTCTGTTACATTCTTTGTGTCTGTAAATTGTAGACTATGCCATGGTCAGAAGTTAACTACAAGAGGGGACGATGGCACCTTGTCAACAGTAGAGAACGCCACAGTCAACTCTGCAAGAACCTGGTTGGAATCTCACGAGCCTTTAAAATCTGCCACTGAGACTGAGTGGACCAGCAAGAGGGAACCCTCGGAGCCACTTCTTCAAAACTGCTGTGACAAAGAAAAGCTTTACAAATGGGTGACTCAATGCCAACCGGACATAATTTGAAGCAGTCTGAGGAAACCAGATTCTTCACGTGTACAAAGGAACCTTGCCCAGGAGCTAACAATCATGATTGTCAGTGGTTGCCACATTCCTCCTTTGCTACGCTTGCTCCTGTGCCATTTTGAAACCCATCTCTGGACTGATTCTGAGTGCGCCACTTAGACATTGAGGCACGTGGGCTGTCCTTCCACAAGTGGCATGAATCTCCAGTGAAGTCGGGCAGCTACTGGCATAGCAAAGTTCACTGCCTCGGCCTGCATTGCTTATTACATGAAGCAATAGCTTCACCATTCAATTTCGGAAGCTTCATTCAGATGATTAAGAGAGCAAGCAACGTAACCTGTGCCCTTGAAGGTTTACTGGTTGCCCTACAGCTGTGACTGACCTGTGGTTTCCCCGCATTATTGTGGAGGTAACTAGCTGGGGAGCAATCGCTACAGCAGCTCACCAACCTGGTCAGAGCAGCAGGCCAGGGGGGGGATGGCCAAACTTCATGACTAGTTCGTCAATGTAAATGCGGAAGACTTTGGTGGACAACTTCCTAACATGAGCAGTATACACAGTATGCTTGCCATTCCAAAGCACACTGCTACATACCCATAAGAGGTGCAGATGGACATTTAGCAAATAAACAGGAAACATTGTCTATAGATTTGGCAGCCTATATTGCCTGCGTGAAACAGAGAACATGAAGAATAAGAGTGGTTTAGGGCTGATATGCTGAAAGCCAGAATAAGTTCTTCCTCTACATCACAAAAATATAAATTGCAGGAAGACAATTTATCAAGGGAATAATCACCTAACTAAGCTTTTACATTCTTCAAGTATAAGAACTTAACATCTACCAATCAGTGTCAAATATTAATCTGTTTTAAATAGCTGTGATTTACTGGATAACACTTTTGGCACCCAATTCTCCAAAGTCAACCACAATTAGAAATTTAGAGAAGGGAAGGATTTAGTTTGAGTGGTTTTATATGTAATGGTAAACATTTGTCCTGCATTAATATTTCAAACGCACAACTTTAAAATAAATCAATACATGAAAGTGCATTGAATTAAAATTCTGGCATGAACTCAAACATTCATTTATTTCATTAGTCTTGTGAGATTTTTGTTCATTAATTTAACATCTCCGATGAATAATATTTTATACCTTTCTTAAGAAACATATTCTCTTGTTTCAGTATTAGTAAGAAATTACCCCCAATATCTACTCAAAATAATTACAACTAAAATTTAAGTGTATTTTCCCTATCTTTAGTAGATACCAAAAACCTGTTCAGAATGATTTTTTTTTTTTTTTTTTTTTTTTGAGATAGAGTTTCCCTCTGCCACTCAGGCTGGAGTGCAGTGGTGCAATCCCAGCTCACTGCAACCTCTGCCTCCCAGGTTTGAGTGATTCTCCTGTCTCAGCCTCCTGAGTAGCTGGGATTACAGGTGCACGCCACCACGCACGGCTAACTTTTTTTTTTTTTTTTTTTTTTTTTTTAGTAGAGATGGGGTTCCACCATGTTGGTCAGGCTGGTCTCCAACTCTTGACCTTGTGATCCACCTGCCTTGGTCTCTCAAAGTGCTGGGATTACAGGCGTGAGCCACTGCGCCTGGCCCAGAATGAAGTTTACCTTTACGACTTTTTAATATACTGAGAGAAACAAAATAATCATGCTTGTTTTATCTTCTTTTATGAAGGGGAATAGGGTGGGGTTAAGAAACTGTCATTTTATGGTCTGCCCAAGGGGACCCAGTACAGTGGGCCAGGACAGTGGCCTGTCAGGTTTCTGCTTAGAATAGACCAATCTGAGTCATAAAGCTGTGACTAAACTAAGCTATCCAAAAATGTTGCTCCTTTCATCAAGATTTCTTTTTTTACAAAAACAAATCACTATCCCCCACCCCTAACTAAAACACATTCTGATTATAAGTAGTGGGAGCAGTGCAAGTCAGTGGAGAAACAGAGTTGAAAAGACTGACGTGAAGCCCAGAGAACAGCAGCCTGTGCGCACCTCCTGGTTCTGCCATGTGCAAGCCGTGTGATGACAGCCACATCCCTTCATGTCTCCCTTACCCACGTGTGAGGTGCATCTGCTTTCTGTTCTGCCATTCAATAACACCATGACATCCAGGAGGGATTCTCTGGGTAATTTTGCCTGGCTCCATTTGCAAGCAAATTCTAAACAACTCATCATTTTCTTTGGAAGAGATTGTTCTGATCATCTTCTTTGAAAACACTTTTTTACAGAAATATTATGTACACGAAGTATTCTTTTTTATTAATGGTCATGCATGTGAATATGTAGCTTTGCAATATCCTGAATTTCATATAAATGAATCATATGGTTTATGCGTTTTTTTCCTTTGATGAAATATTGTCTGTGAGAGTCATCCATGTTGTTCCATGCAGAGGTAGTTTGTCTCTTTCCATGTTTGTTTAGCATTGCATTGTACGCACATACGTTGTCTATTTATGAGTTCTATGGTTAACGGATATTTGAGTCATTCGTGGTGGTTGACAATGGCTCATGCGCCTCCCGTGGACATTCTCTGTACTTGTTGTACACAGCTATTTATTTCTGTTGGGCACATATCTGTAATGGAATCACAGGGTCTAGAGATTTCTTATGTTCAGCTTCGTGGTAAAACAGTTTTCTAAAAAGGTTGTATCAATTCAGACTTCCACCAACAGTGTAAAAAAATAGTCATTGTTGTGTTCTTTATGTTTTAGAATTTGGAATTTCAAGCTGTTTGTTTTAGTTGCTTTGGGCTGGGGAGGCACTGAGCATGAGGAAAGCCCCCAGTGTGGCGAGCTCCCTCCCATGCCTTGGGCCTGACAAAACTCTTGCCCCACTTTGCTTCCATTTGATTAGAAATCCAATGTGATTCTGCAAGATGGATGTGATTATTTCTGTTTTATAGAGAAAGGTAGCAAGACATATAGGAAGAAGGGGTACTGGCTCATCATAAGTACCTAATGAAAAGTGCGGAGTAAGAGTCAGTCGCTTGGAACACATAGATGGGCACTTTTCCAAAGGGTTAAAAGCTCTGACATTGAGACTTTGCAAGAACCTTTTGTTCTGAGGGGAATTAAAGTCGGTACTTGGGAAAAGTGGCTATGTGTTTCTGATTTGAATGAGTTATATTTATTAAAAACATTTTTTCTCATAGAGGTTTAGGGGTTTTCAGAATTATTTAGAGGTTACAAGACATTTTGCTAATTTATTTTGATTGAAAGACTACTACATGTGTTCCATACCTACCTAATAGTTCCCTCAGGTAGAACAGAGTAAGGGATGACCACTGCCAGGAAAACAGGCTGGAGGCCCACGTGGAAGCTTCTAGACACTCTGCAGAGCCATGGTCTGTGGGGCCTTGGGAGGAGCAGGAACACTTGATGTCCTCCATTCCTTCCACTGATCGTAACTGAGCACGCTGTGGGTTCTAGATAATGGTTGTTGCTATTTTGAACAGTGCTCTGAAAGGAGAGGCAGCCAAGCTCCAGACAGAGTCCTAGATAGAGCGCTGGAAACTGCTCTCAGATCGCAGGAGATGTCCTCCATTCCTTCCACTGATCGTAACTGAGCACGTTGTGGGTTCTAGATAATGGTTGTTGCTATTTTGAACAGTGCTCTGAAAGGAGAGGCAGCCAAGCTCCAGGCAGAATCCTAGACAGAGCTCTGGAAACTGCTCTCAAATCGCAGGAGATGTGAGCATTGGAGAATGGGGAATGCACACCTTTTATCCAAATTAGAATTAACCTGGGAACATTAGGCTTTCAATAACTCAAAATGCCTTTCTAATAACATGAAAGTCTTCATTTTGTGTAAAGGCCTTCATTTTAATTGAAAAGGAAAATCGATAGTTATATGAAACTATAACCTAAAAACAAGATAATTATTGGTGTCAACACACGCTTTATGCTACTGTCAGGATTTCCCTTGATTTATGAGATGAGTGTTCCCTATATAAATTGGAATTTTATTACAAACGCTTTCCTTCAAAATGATTTATCAGTTACAAAAAATCAATGGGAATTTCATTTTGTGAAAATTGTAATTTTATAAATAGCCAGGTCAATGTATGTAAAACTGGAGCCCAACACTTAGATGGCTATTTAGCAGCAAGGGGGCCCTCATGGTTCAAGATTAATATATTTTCAAAAAATGCATCTTGTAGATGTTGAAAATGTCTAGATGATGGATTGTGCTAACAAAGCACTTATTTAATTATAATTAATGATGGCGGCAACATATAAAGAATGGGCTTAATTTTCAGCTGATTTAAAGAAATAATGTGTCCTGCATAAATCTATCATTCAACCGGAGCCCAACAGATACAGAAGATATTGCATATATATCGTGGACTTTGTCTGAATTTTCCACTTCTTTAGTTCACAATGCTATTTTAAAAGTGAACAGATTTTAAGAGTAGCAACTATAGAAGAGTTTTAACTTGTCAATCAACCTTACTACCACTTCTGGCATGACTTGATGACATGATTGCCAAGGTGAAAGTCAAAGAAGAGGGGGTAAGACTCAGAGAAGAAAGAATTTGGAGATGAAAGTTAAACACGTAAGGGAAGAGCAGAAAGAATATTTTATGTTGGCTGTCATTTATTCGACCAAGAAAAGCACCAAGTTAAAAAGAATATATTATTTGCTTTTCAGAAGTTACACAATTCTATCCAAGCATCATACTCTGGATAACAAAGCAGTTTCTCAGAGAAAGAGACCACCAGAGGGCTGAACCATGGCTTAGGAACTTCAAAGGGTTTCCCAGGAATTCCAGATAATCTGCAATCATATCAATCCGAGTAAAACTAATGGAATTTTTGTATTCTCACAAATGACCATAAATGATAAAGGTGACTATGATAATGTTAAAATGACATAAAATGTACGCTAAGCATAAAAATGTATGTCCTTTTTAAAAATGTTCTTCTCCATAATATATATATGTATATATATTACATATATATGTATTTATATCTTATATATATATCATACATATGATTCAGGTTGTTTGACAGAGAATTTGGAAAGATTACGTAAATTTTCACTACTACTATTATGGTTGTCTTATTAGTTCTTGAATATCAATCGACTATGCTTTGTTTTGCAATTGTGTTGGCACAAATAATATCATGTTTTCCTCCCTCAATGTGTTTAGTCGACATCAAAAGTAAGGTACAATTTGGGTTTCCTGGTATTTAGTCCTGGCACAGACAAGAGGGAAGACTCAGCTGAACAAAATGACTTCCCTGCACAACTGGAGGGCTTCCATTTGCCTTCAGAAGGAGCGCCTTGAGGATCTTACTTGCAAAACGTCAGGACAGTCCCGTGTGGAAGGATGGCCATTGGATGGCTGGCAGGGACTGTAAGAGGGGCCAGCTCATCCTAAGCAGTTGCTCTGTCTTAGGTTTGTTCTAGAATCAGCAGCAGCAACCACCCTGTAGCTCCCATTCCTTTGTGACAGTTCTGCCCTCTGAAACCAGAAAAATGAACGCGGCTCCTTCCGTCCTAACGTGCACCTCGCGCCCTCTCCGCCTCCTCACATGCTCCTTCCACTGTGTCTTGCCATCTTCCTGAAAGTTCTCTGATCATTCTTCTTCTTCAGAGGGTGGTGTCTAGCACTGAACCTAACCTTCCGCGGGCAGTCTGCCTAAATGTGCTCTTCAGCATGAAGTGCCCTGTTAAATGAGGCCTATGTGCTAATGAAAAAAATCTAACTTCATTGTACCCTGTTGTCTTAGAGCTGAACTTCAAAGTCGGCCATGAAATGTTTCCTAACACATTACTGTGAAGCCAGGCTTACTTCTCCTGATAACCTTCACACCTTTAACTGTTTTAGAATTAAGTGCAACATTTTTGACTCCTCTCTCCTTATAAATAAAATTAAAGTATGTGTATATATATATATGCACACACATATACATCTATATATAAATATATATTTCTTTATACATTGTTATAAAATATATATTATAATACATTTAATTATATATAATTATATATACTTTATAATTTAAGTATAAATGTTTATACTTACATATGTAATTAAGCATATATTATACTATATATAAGGTATATAATTATAATTTATACTTATATAAAAGAATGAAGTGTGTATAAGCTACATATAGTTTAATTCTATAATTTAATTGTATTGTTTAATTATATAGTTTATATAATCTCTATAAAATATTGTCATTAATTTTCTATATTTTTTAGCTTTTAAAATCAATGATACATCTAAGTGATTGCTATTTTCTTATATCTATCATCTTGGACCAGCTTCAAGTTTGATATTCCATTTTTTACCTTTCTTTCAATTACAGAATAACGCCAAGCTCATTGATCAGGTTTGAGAAACAAATACTTTGAAATTTTTCTTTCGTTCAATGCTGTTCAATTATTGAGAGCTCTAGGAAAAGATCAATTAACATTTTAGCGTCAAATCTATAAATCAACCTAACTATATGATTAGTCCAATGGCATTGTAAATATTGACTTACGGTTACGTTAAATCAGGGACGGGACCGATATATCCATAGATGTGGATTAGTGTAGAGAAAATGCAGATAGAATTTCCCTACCGGATCACCTGGAGTCTTCCTCATTCACACCCACCTGGTCTCAGTGTGACCCCACCTCCCACCACCAATATGTCCATCCCACACTTAGTCCATTCTGACTGCAGCCAGAGTGTATGGCCGTAACAAGATAAAGGCAGATACAGGCAGGGATGGAAAAGGAGGGCAGGTCTTGCCTGGGCTTCAGGTGAAGTGAAAGAGCATTAGTTTCACTCCAAACAAATTTCAGGGCAGCTTATTTGCAACCAAAAGAGATCAAACTGAGAACCTTCTGGCATGGTGAGATGGACAATGCTTCTCATGAGGTCTAAAATGTATTTTGAGGCCGGGCATGGTGGCTCATGCCTATAATCCCAGAACTTTGGGAGGTTGAGGTGGGCAGATCACCTGAGGTCAAGAGTTCAAGAGCAGCCTGGCCAGCATAGGGAAACCATGTCTCTACTAATAATACAAAATTAGCCGGGTGTGGTGATGGGCACTTGTAATCCCAGCTACTCGGCAGGCTAAGACAGGAGAATTGCTTGAGCCCAGGATGCGGAGGTTGCAGTGAGCCAAGATCGCGCCACTGCACTCCAGCCTGGGCAACAAAGCAAGACTCTGTCCCCGCCCCCCCCTCCCACCAAAAATAAAAACATATTTTGGTGAAACAAATTTGTCCCTGGATTCTGAAGCAGGCAACTTCTGCTTACATCATGTGTTCCAGGGACTGGGTGGCAAATAAAAACTGCTGGTTTAATGTGTGCTTGTCAGCACCCTCTGTATTTCATTCTCTGCAAATTACCCTTATTTTACTACTGGTCATCCACAAGGAAACAATGAAAGCATTATTGATTTTAAAATGTGTAAGCTAAGAGATATTTAAACCAGTTTGTTTGTTGAAAAATTACTAAAATCTCCAGCAGGAGCTATAAGGAGTTCCTTTTGCATTCTGACTTTCATGGGAGTTACTTACAAACTGCAAACTGTCTCTCTGACCTACTAGTTCCTGGAGCATGGAGAATGCTGTAATTTCTCTGACACTGCAGGGCCTGGTGTTTTCTCTTGCACATAGAAGGTGTTCAGGCAATGCTGCCTTAATGGGGCCAACATTCTGATGGTCACAATGTGGGAAAGCTTAGGCACTTTGATCAGGAAAGTCTATTATTTGCAAGTGTAGTAATATTATTTTAATTTGAAATGTAAGTGGAATGGTTTTCAGTGCACTGCTCAATAAATTGAATAGTATTTTTGCTGTATTAATAAGGATTACTCATTATTAGAAACATACAGGAAATGATAAAATATGATCTAGGTATAAACCTTAGTAACAGGAGGGAGAAAGAATATTTCTTTACCAAACTCCCTCCTAACGATTATAGACTCCCAGTTTTGCTCAGCTGCAAGCAATCCAGAATCTTCAAGGTTCACTATGTGTAAATTACCGAATTGGGCATTTGTGTTGTGAAGACCTTTCAGGATTAAAAGTGATATTACAATGCTTTTTGTGCATTTTCATGCAACCTATATGCTACAGCACTCTTACGCAGATAAACACGACAGCCAAACTGCTGTGGATATTTACAGATTAGGTATATAACAATTAAAGTCAATAATAATGAATAGCTATGATTAAAACTTAGCACTAGTTCCAGTGTAATAGGAAACTATACATGTCCTGTAGATTGTGACAGTGACAGAGCTTTACCAACAAGTTGCCACTTGTTGACTATATGATTACCAAAGATAACTGTGGATAAAGGAATTAGAAGCCATTTTCAAGCTATTTATCTCTCTTACTCCTAGAATTTCATGGTTAGAAAGGATCAGAATATACTTTGCTCTTGTTTTTTTTCTAATAGGATGGAGCATTCTTACCTTGGAACTGAGCGTTGAATCCTTTGCGTCGATGGTTGCTGTCGGAGGTGAAGTGGAGTCGTAGCCAATTCTTGCTACTAATAACTGGAGAGGGAAGGTTCATGCCAGTTAGCCTAGAGAAGAGAAAGAGGAAAAAAAATCTCCCTTGTAAACCAACAGAGCAAATGTCCTATATCAAACCCACTCTAAAATCCAGTTACTTAAACCCTTCATCTGAAGATGCTTAAAACAGAGGCCATGTATTAATTGGTTTTGAACCTTAAAATGATCAAGATAAATCTATCTTTGCCCAAATGTAAATGCTAAATCCCTTGTGGAATGAATGTTTTCAAAAATGTTTGATACTTAGATTCTCCTTTATTAATGGTGAATGCAGGAGAAGCTATCCTTCTGATCTTTTAGTTCTTTTCATCAGGACCTTAATCACAATGAATCAGATAAAAGGAAAAGAAATAGGCAAATGATACAATTCTGCCTTTCCTTATTTGAAGACTTAGTAATTTCTTTTTCTTTTTTTTTTTTTTTTTTTTTGAGATGGAGTCTTGCTGTGTCCCCAAGCTGGAGTGCAGTGGTACAATCTCGGCTCACTGCAACTTCCGCCTCCTGGGTTCAAGTGATTCTCCTGCCTCAACCTCCCAAGTAGTTAGTATTACAAACATGCCCAGCTGATTTTTGTATTTTTAGCAGAGACAGGGTTTTGCCATGTTGGCTAGGCCGGTCTCGAACTCCTGAGCTCAGGTAATCCACCCACCTCGGCCCCCGAAAGCACTAGGATTGCAAGTGTGAGCCACTGCACCTGGCCACAAGACTTAGGAATTCTATTTAACCTGAAGAACAAATTGTTTCTCATGCTTGGTGGCATGCTATATTCCCAGTGTCTCATCTACAGGACTCAAAGCCTGGTCTTTCTTACCCAAGTAAAGAAGAAGACTATTTATGAGATTGATGACAAGAACTGCACAAGAGATTTGAAATGGAATAAAATTATGTTTTAGGAAAGTAGTCCATTAATCTTTTACAAATAAGATGCAATCAATTTCTGGTTAAGCTGTTTAAAATATTCAGTTCACTTTATAAAGTGTAGTTTAGTTGTCAGAAACAATCATGTGTTTTATTTCTTACTACTGAAAACCTTGTGTGCTTACTAAGGAATAAAAGCATCCTAAGATATTAAAGCTTCTGCCCATTAGAGACACAAGGGATGTATATAATTTTTCAGTGGCAAGAGCATCCTGGATTAGGATGCTTCTGACACAGGACTGTGTACTGGCTCGGCTCTGTATTAGGTGAGGCACCACAGGGGGTCATGTTTATGAACCTCAGTTTCCCAGTGTATAAACTGGGCATGACAATACCTACATCAAGGAATGGAAAGAGATGATACAGATGCACATGTGAATGTACCTCAAGCACATTCTCCGTGGGCTCTACAAGTGGTTATGCACTGAATAATTATTTGTCATCTTGGTAACGAAATCTCTTTTCAAAATGATGCTTATCAGCATAGAGGATCTGTAGGGGTTCAACCACATTGCTTTTAGCAGGAACTTGAAGAGCTGTGGTGCTGTGCGTGGGCCTGCCTCTGAGCACTGCAGCTGCTTAGTAAAGCTGGGGATCTCATTTCTATGCAGAGGATTTGCAACAAAGGGTCACCTGTGTAGAGAATATTTCCCTACTTATTCTGTTACCTGGAGGAAGCAGCACTAGATGAAATACATAGTCAAGATTTCTGATGTCAGGGTACTCTATTCCAATTCTCAGGTTTCAAAATGTACAGTATCCACTTTAAGTTAAAAGCCAAACCTTGACTGTAACCAATTGTAACAGTGTTTATGCCACTGTTTGAAATAATCTTCTGTAAGAAAAGTACACTGCTCAGATTTGCCTATTTGCTTGGATTTATGCAGTACTAGCTGGTGACAGTTGGACACAGTTAACCCAAAGACATATTTAATCACCTTTTTTTTTTTTTCTGGCGAGATCAAATTCTTTAGGCCACACACTTATTTGCCTAATACTGAGAAAGTCTAAAACACTGGATTCAAAAACCCCCCAGTCAATCCAGCTCACATATACTCATTGAGCTTACAAACACTTTAAAAAAAATCAAGGTTTTCTTTGTATATTAAAAAAACATAATACTTATTTTTATATGCACATATATACACATATGAAAGTGTTAAATGCAGACATACATACACGCACAAAAAATGTTAAATGCAGATATACAAAATTTAAAAACCAAAAACACATAGATATACACTGAAATTCAGCACAGAAGCAAGCCTACCCTTTCCACATCAGATACTATCCTAATGTACAAAATATACATAGTTGGTAGTACCCAAAGCTCTCACAATACGGCACCAATATTTATTCAACGCCCTGTCAGTTTTTATTTAATACGGTGATATAAGACTATGAGTATAAAACATCAGTGAACAGAGGAATATGCATGTACTTGCTGAACTTTTCACAACTGCAATCATTGCTTGTTTTGTTGTTGCTTTAAATATATATATTTTCTCAATTACATTATTTATTAACGGTTCTGACTACAAAAACCAGGTGGAATTTTTTTTTCTTCTTGAGACAGTGTCTTGCTTTTTCTCCCAGGCTGGAGTGCAGTGGTGCAATCATAGCTCACAGCAGTCTCCAACTCCTAGGCTCAAGCCATCCTCTTACCTCAGCTTCTGGAGTAGCTGGGGCCATATGTGCATACCATGCCTGGATGTTTTTTTAATCTTTTAATTTTTTTTGTGGAGACTGTGTGTCTCATTATATCGTCCAGGCTGGTCTCGAACTCATGGCCTCAAGAAATTCTCTCACCTTTGCCTCTTAAAGTGCTGGGATTACAGGTGTGAACCACTGTGCCAGCCTGGAATTGCATTTTATTTGCATACCAACATTAATAATGATCACAAACAAATTCCCTCTCTACCACCACCTACACCCAAATCCCCTCTTTACCCTCATCTGTACTTCCAAATACCTACTCACAACAATGTTAGTTTTGTGTCAGTCAACAGAATATTTCTGTAAAGGGCCAGGGGCATGAACATATTTCAGGCGTTACGGATCACATGGTCTTTGCTGGAAACTGTTCAACTTCGCAGGTGTGTTTGGCAAGTGAATGGCAGTTGTTGTGTTCTAACAACAATTTTTTTATGGACACTGAGATTGTAATTTTATATAATCTTCCTGTGTCACATATTTACTTTTTGATTTTTTTTTCATTCACAACAATGTAAAAGCCAATGTTAGCTGATGGGCCAGATTTGGCCTGCAGGTAATAGTTTGCTGACCCCTGCTTTAGTATATATGAGGCGATTTGTAACAACACTGAGCTGGAAGATAATTAGATGATGCATAGCAGCCTAGTGTAATCAAAGTTTCAAAAAAATGCATAATTCTCACACAGATTTATTTTATTTTTCGAGACATCGTTTCCCTCTGTAGCGCAGGCTGGAGTGCAACGGCACAGTCTCAGCTCACTGCAACCTTCACCTTCCAGGTTCAAGTGATTCTTTTGCCCCAGCCTCCTGAGTAGCTGGGATTACAGGTGAACACCACCACACCAGGCTAATTTAGTAGAGATGGGTTTTCTCCATGTTGGTCAGGCTGATCTCAAACTCCTGACCTCAGGTGATCCCCACGCCTCGACCTACCAAAGTGCTGGGATTACAGGCATGAGCCATCACACCCAGCCCTACACAGATTTGTTTTATAGAGAAGAAAGGGTGAGGGCTTTTTATCAATTATACAATTGATTTTCCATAATGAAGCCATTCGAATGAATTGTACCTCAAAGTCGATTTTTGTACACAAATTTCGTGATTTGACCTTTGAGTTAAACACATGTTCATAGCCTTTTGCTGTTTGTTTGGGAAAGCGGGTTGTTCTTGATTTGGCCTTACCAGTTAGACAAATGCTCACTTCTTGCTTTTGTCATTTATTTGGAAAAGGGTTTGTTCTACATGAAACCTGGCCTTAGGACTGTGTGTTATTCCAGTGCTGTCTACAGGACTGGGAGCTAATCTTATAGCTCTCATTTAACACAAAGTTGATGTAAACACAATTGTTTCTTCATTACAAAGCACGTGATTTAAAGAAAGTTGATTACTATACAAATCAGTAGATGAAAGTGTGAACTTCTTAACAATTTGATGTTTCAGTTAAGATTTAGAGGAAAATAATTCAACTGAATGGCTTTGTGGTAGGCAGAATCATACCCTCTACAGACAGATGCCCAAGGCCTGAGGTCCTTCTTCCCAGAGACAGTAAATGTGTCACCTGAACTGGCTTATGAGTATTTTGCAGAACAATGCACTTACTGGGCTTGGGATGGGGAGATTTTACTGGATTACTGAGTGGGCCCAATGTAAAGAAGAAGATCCTTCAAGTGGAAGAGAGAGGCGAGAGGAGAGGGTCCCAGGGAGAGAAGCCTGTGGACAAAGATCAGAGTGATGCATTCAGGGGTCCACCCCCTTGACTGACAAGAAAGCTGCCATTGTCTTTAGAACTGGAAATGGCAAATAAACGGCTTTTCCCAGACTCTCCCGAGAGGAACACAGCCCAGCTGCCACCTTGATTTTAGAGGGCAGATTTCTAATCTATTTATGAAAGATAATAAACGTGTGTTAGTTTAATCCATCATGTTTGTGTGAATTTGTTATGGTGACAATAGAAAGCAAATTGCTTGTTGAGTTGTATATATGAAATGTGTGTAGCTTTTATATGTCAACCAAACCTCCATAAAGTGGCTTAAAACAAACCAGAAATACAGCCTTTTAATTCATATATCCCATTTTTCATTCTAGAACGATCCTGGAGAAAAGGACAGAAAAATAAACATGCTAGAATGTGACACCATTCTTATCTACTCATAATCTCAGTGAATCCACGCAGTTTAAACCCCTTCTATAATGACCAGCGATTGAAGATCTACCGCTGTTGGAGTGAGGTTTCCCGGAAGTCTTCCACAGTTGTTAGCCATGCTTCTTTTAAGTCTGCTGGATTTGGTTTTCTAATAAATAGATAGTTTGGAAAATGAAAGGGAGAGATTATGTGGCCAATGGTGGAAAACTGGCATGAACAGAGAGCACAAGATTCAAAGCAGAAACCTTTAAAAGAGAATGGGAGGCTGGGTGCTGTGGCTCACTCCTGTAATCCCAGCACTTTGGGAAGCCAAAGCGGGTGGATCACCTGAGGTCAGGAGTTTGAGATCAGCCTGGCCAACATGGTGAAACCCTGACTCTACTAAAAATACAAAAAAAAAAAAAAATAGCTGGGCATGGTGGTGGGCACCTATAATCCCAGCCAGCTCCTTGGGAGGCTGAGGCAGGAGAATCGTTTGAACTCAGGAGGCAAAGGATTCAGTGAGCCAAGATCACACCATTGCACTAACAAAAAGAAGGGTAGGGAGAGAGAGAGAGAGAGAGAGAGAAAGAGAGAGAGAGAGAGAGAGAGAGAGAGAGAGAGAGAGAGAGAGAGAGAGAGAGAACAGAGGAAATAACGGTAGGGACCAACCAATGCCTTTGTGCATTAATTCACCACGCACTGACAGTTTTCTCTCCTGATGTCTAGAAACACAGGGCACATGCCTGGTGGAACCAAGCGGAGCTTGCCAGGTCAGGGATATTGGGTTTTACAAAAGAAGGGGATTGAGCAGTGCAAAAAAGAATAACACAGAGTAACAGGCTGAGAAAGGGTCTTCTGAAGGGAATTTTGACATGCTGTTTTTCTGGAGCATCTCAATCTAGGTCAGGAAACCCACAAAGCCATTCAGTGTGAATGTTGAACAGCTCCTTTAGAAATGGCAAAAGGAATTGGTTGTTCTCACTTTCTTCCCCGAAGAATGCCAAATTAAGCAATTTAAAGCATTGCCAAATTCATTTCTTTCAAAGGATTCAACTGGGTTTTGCTTCTGCTAAGAGTAAAAATAAATGGAGGACTCATGGGATCCTTACAGTTACGATGACCTCCTTTGAGCTCAAATAGAACAGGCCAGTCTGTTTCACTTTCTCCAAATCATTGTACCGTACATTTTAGGATTCTATTTATAACATACTCCTACTCATTTTTCCATGTAGCTCCCTCAGCCTCACTTTTCTCAGATGGGATATAAGGGCTGAACACATTGTTCTAACATTTTACCGCACTCTGTATCTGTGACTCATGTATTTTGCTTATGTGACTTGGAAAATGTAGAGTCAATTTATGGGGATAATTTTCTAAAATGCATTTGGAAATGCTAATGGTTTGTGATATTGCTTTGTTCGAGTACTTCTCTTACATTAAGCCAGATTTCTTATGTCTTTAGAAAGTCATCAGAGAAATATCTGGGGGTTCCTCTGTAGTTAAATCTCTTTAACTCTGATGACTCAGAAGCCAGAAAGCATTACTGCTATTGAGAGAGACTTTAAATGATCTCCCCTCACTGGGGGGACTAAGAAATGTAATAAACCTATTACTTGGAAGAGACCAGCTGCATATCCATTTGGGGAGAAAGTCACATAAAAGATATGCTTTCTTTGTTATATTTTGTGGACATGCAATAGAAATGATTTGTCCTGTGGTGTTTCATTATCTCTGTTTGTGAAAATTAAATAGAACAATCTGATCAAACAGAGAGTTCCTGACATATTATGTTTTGAACTGGCTGTTATGTTACTCACATTGCAAGTGAAATCAGCTCTCTCATGAACATGTTTTGAGTTTATACGACTATTCCAACTCTTATTTTGGGGTTTAGGAAAAGTGGCAATGAACTAAAAAGTAGTTCTTATCTTGCAAGAACATGAAAAATGATGAAAAGAGGTTCTATGTGAGTGTGTGTGTGTACACACAAACAAATACAGACTACACCCAGATGCAAATATATATGTATTCATACACATACACATATTTACACATTTATCAATATTTTTAAAACTTTAATCTGAAAGTTTTATGCACACATATATAAAATCTGGGGAAAAACAACCAACGGCAATGAAACAAAATAAAATAAAAACACCCATATGGTATATTTAAAACTGTACCACACAAGAGCCTTCATTCAACAGTTCTTTAATAAAAAACTACCTCTTTCTTTGTTCCTTCCTTTATTCCTTCCTTTCTTCCCTGCCCCATCCCTTGCTTTCTATACCATCCCTTTCTTTCTTTCTCCTCTCCTCTCCTCTCCTCTCTTCTCCTCTCTTTCTCTCTTTCCCTCTTTTCTTTCTGTCTTTCTGTCTTTCTCAGATGGAGTTTCACCTTCTCACCCAGTCTGGAGTGAAGTGGCATGATCTCAGCTCACTGCAACCTCCCCCCACCAGGTTCAAGCCATTCTCCTGCCTCAGATTGCTGAGTAGCTGGCATTATAGGCACGCATCAACAACCCTGGCTAATTTTTGTATTTTTAGGAGAGATGAGGTTTCACCATTTGGCCAGGTTGGTCTCGAACTTCTGACCTCAGGTGATCTACCTGCCTTGGCATCCTAAAGTGCTGAGCTTACAGGCATGAGCCACCATGCCCAGCCAAAACTACCACTTTCTATGAGATATTTCTTCTGCTTGGCATGGAATTCATAATTGTCTCTGGAAAACAGCTTCTCTCTCCCTGACAATGATTTTTCTCCCTCTGGCTCTCTCTTTCCCGGGCACACTCTCTGAGGCTCCATCACAATCCACACCAATGGCCATAATGAGCCCTCTTGGTACCATCATCCACTCTTGTGACTCTAGCCACGGCCTTTAGCTATGTCTATGTGCCCTCCTATAGTCCATCTTTATGAAAAAATAATTTCTGGTGTCCTGAGCCCTCCAACTCACTCTAGCTTGGCTCACTCCACTTTCCAGCCTCCCCAGGTGCACACCACCCCATCCCCTGCTCTCTACACTCAGAGACAGTTGACTTCTTGCAGGGTGCCATGCAAAGCCCCATGTGTCTTCCTGGCTTACATCATCCCATGGGCTGTCCCTCACCTGGAGATCAGCAGAAGCATCTGCCCTGCATCCCACCTGCTCTGCACCTGTCTGGTCCTTCCTGCCCTCCTTTAAATTTCAGATCATATGCTGTATTCTCAGGGAAGCCCACTCTGACCTCTAAGATCAGACTACTTCTTCTTGGCTCTGCCCTCTCCTGGCACCCCAGACTGATCCTTTGCAGACATTTTCAAAATAGTGATGACTTGGTATAAAGAACATGGCTGTTCTTTGATCTAGGATAGGCTGAGGTAGGGTACTTACATCCTGCATGACTCAGCGAGTTTGTAGCACAAGCTTATAACTCCACTTGTTATCACCATGTAGTCATAGCACCTCGTCACTGCTGGGACACGGGGCACCCACACAGGGCGTTGGGCTGGTTCTCAACACGAGTGTTCTTTCTGCTCACCCACCCACTCCTTTCAGACATCAACATGACGTTTGGTGTAGTCGTGAACCCTACACTTGGTGATTTGTTTAGTTATTTGCTTAATGTTAGTAGTTCCTGTGAGACTTGAAGCCTGTCCTCGTCTCTCTGGCATGTAGCCGTGTGCTGGGGATAAAGCAGGCAGTCAATGCACATTGGATGGATAAGCTGAAGAGGTCTCTTCACCCACACTCCCAGAGCCCTAAGGCCAGTCCCAGGTTATAAAGTGGAAATGACTACATGAAACCCTCGATGTTACGATGCCAGCTAGGATGTTATGATGCCAGCTAGGGTGCCAATAGTTTGGATATTTTGTCTTCTCCAAATCTCATGTTGATATGTGATTGACAATACTGAAGGTGGAGTCCTGTGGGAGGTATTGGGTAATGAGGGCAGATCTCTCATCAATGAATGGCTGGTGCCTTCCCCACAGCAATGAGTGAGTTCTCTTAGTTTGCTCCAGAGCTGGTTGTTTAAAAGAGCTTGGCACCCCCTCCTCTCCTCTCTTTTGCTTCCCCTCATCCTGTGTCATATCTGTGACCCCTCTACCTTCTGCTGTGAATAAAAACATCTTGAGGCCCTTGCCAGAACCCAAGCAAGTGCTGTCACCATTTTGGTACAGCTGTGGAATTGTGAGGCAAATAAACCTTTTTTTTCTTTTTAAATAAATTATCTAGTCTCAATTATTCCTATATAGCAATGCAAAACAGACTGACACAAGTGCCTGTGTGGCTATAGTTGGATAGTGTCATAGTTGGATAAACCCTGTGCCTTTACAGCATGAACCTAGAGAAGTAAGGAGACAAACAGTGGTATGACAATGACCAGGGCTGCTTATTCTCAAAGGACCCAGGTCCTTTCATGCACACATAATTCTGAAGACAGCATTCATACAGAATGATTGAATGGACTCCCTGGAAGCCTTAGACCCCAGCACCCCTCACCAGGCATGCCTTCTCACCTTATCTTAATAACCCCTATGGGAATCAAAAGACCCCCTAACTCACGTGCCCTAGAAATGGCCTCCATTCCCACTCCCCACATCTGTCTCTGTCTATCATGAAGCTCTTCAGCAGGTGTTGAGCACACAGCCACCCCTTGTTTCAGAATTACTGGAGGCCACAGGCTCTTACATATATACTTCTGGTTGCATCCCAAAAGACATGACTACAGTAGGCCAAAGCAGGGCTCAGGGAGTGGATGGCACACCCTCACTACACGGGCCTCCTCCATTTAGATTAGCACCATGTGCATTCCGTCACAAAGTCACATGCATTTCACCTGCGAATTATGCTTCTCTCTTCTCTTCCAGCCACACACTGACCGTGTTCCAGTCCAAACCCTGGCGTCTCTGCTCATGATGCAGGAAAAGTCTCCTGAATGTACTTTTGCTTCCTGCCTCTCTCCCCTCCAAACCACACAAGGTAACTCTGACGTGAACTACTACCAACACAATCAAACATTTACAAACAACCTATGTGTGTGAGACACCTTGCTAGGTCTGAAGACGCACTTATGAGTTAGCAGAGTGGCCCTGGGGGACTGATGACACACCCAAGGTATCACCAAGTGGGGAGGGCAGGTTGCTGTGAATGTCTGCAAGAAGGGATTTAAACTTCTCTTGGAACGACGGTCCCACTGGAGATGTGATAGACACATTGTGACTTGCTGTGTGCCTGGCTAGACCAGAGCTCGGAAGTTGATTATTTATAGCAGTAATCACCAAGCTGAAAATTCATAGTGAAACCCAGCCTAAATCACAGCTCTGTACTTTCTTGTCTTCTTTTTTCTCTTCTTTTCTTTTTTTCTTTCCTTTCCTTTCTTTTCCTCTTCTCTTCTTTTTCCCTTTCCTTCCTTCCCTCCCTTCTTCCTTTCCTCCCTCCCTCCTTCCTTCCTCCCCTCCCCTCCCCTCTCCTCTCTTTCTTCTTTCTTTTTTTTATGGAGTCCTACTCTGTTGCCCAGGCTGGAGTGCAGTGGCACAATCTCAGCTCACTGAAACCTCTGACTCCCTGTTCAAGCAATTCACCTGCCTCAGCCTTCCGAGTAGCTGGGATTACAGGCATGCACCACCACGCCCAGCTAATTTTTGTATTTTTAGTAGAGATGGGGTTTCACCAGGTTAGCCAGGATGGTCTAAATCTCCCAACTTTGTGTTCTACCCACCTCAGCCTCCCAAAGTGCTGGGATTACAGGCGTGAGCCACTGCACCTGGCCCGGGCTCACTTTCGCCTGTGTAAATCCTTCCCAAATGCTCAAGGTGTTTCAAAAGTTATCCCTTCCAAAGACTTGTCCCTCCCTGTCTTTAAAAGATTTAAACATTCCTACGTTTACAGTATTGGTTCCATAGATTTCCCTGGAAATTACAGCATGTCTTACATTATTGGTGGTCGTGTGGAGGCTCTCCTCACCTCTGCAGTCTGAGCCCACTGAGGGTACTGGTACTACCTCAGCCATCTTCCTCTTCCTCTTTGCAGTATTCTGTATTCTCCTCTAGAGCCTTAACAAGTCTTTTTTTTTTTTTTTTTCTGAGATGCAGTGTTGCTCTGTCACCCAGGCTGGAGTGCAGTGGTGCAATCTCAGCTCACTGCCGCCTTTGCCTCCTAGTTTCAAGTGATTATCCTGCCTCAGCCTCCTGAGTAGCTGGGACTACATATGCATGCCACCACGCCCAGCTAATTTTTGTATTTTTCAGTAAAGATGATGTTTCATCATGTTGGCCAGGCTGGTCTTGATCTGCTGACCTTGTGATCCACCTGCCTCAGCCTCCCAAAGTGCTAGGATTACGGGTGTGAGCCACCAGGCCTCACCCTTAATAAGTCATTTCTAAATGGTTTCTTTACATTTATTTTTGATCCCACTGTACGTTATTAAAGAGAAGTGAACCCTAAGATGATAAAGCGTTAAGAACAGTAGGAGAACACTGCTCTCATCTTCTCACGCACAGCGGCTTCCCACCAGCACTGCAGCCTTGAAGCTGGGGGCGCCCAGTGGGTCAGATCTGGCGTCTTCCTTGTGTTTGGCGCAGCATAGCTCCAGAGTCCAAAGGGTGGAGACAGGTCTCAGGAATCCAGTGGGGACGCACCTTCACGGTGAAGGAAGCAGCAAGAGGAGGATGAGAGCACTTGTGCGAGAAAGGGCCCCCAAGTCCATCTCAAACACGAGAGACTTGAGAGAAGGCTGCAGAAATGCCTGCAAAGCCCGCAAATGAGGCATTAGGAATTAACCCAGAGGTCAGGCAGAGAGGATAATTTGGGAGATGATGTGACAAAGCCCATCTTCTGAAGCTTAAGGACTACGTGCCAGGGAATTGCTCAGCACTCAAGCCTGGGAAATGGCTGAGACAGACGAATAATTCAGTAAGACAGTCAAAAGATGGTGGTTCTGATGACATTTTTCTGTGGGCACGTGCTTTGGGCCTCCTGTCCACGGAAGGGACAGAGGAATGAGGCCAGTACAGGAAGCGGCTTCAGCCAGTGGTACACTTTCCTCTGCTGGATGAGAGGGATGTCACGCCCCACCCGGCAATCTCCTCGCAGACCTCTCAATGTCGGAGGCCCCTCCATGGGTGACACAGATCACACTGGTATTAAAAAGCATGGTTGCAACAAGCTGATCTGGATCCAAGTCAGTGACTGGGAAAACGAAAACTCCAGCACCTGCTTCTAATCCTCGGTGCTATCCAATGTCCTGGCACCTGGGTTACTACTGTCTGTGAAGACAGGCCTCTGAGGTTTACCAGCAGGAAGAAATAAACAAGCAAACATCCTTTGCCTCCTATAATACTTGGACATTTGAAATAGCTGACACTCGGGACTAGGCATGGGTGAGTATCCACATCATTTTCTGGTTATCAAAAAAAAAAAATGCAGTGTCTCCAAGCACAGAGATTTCTATAATAAATTCTACCTACAGTCAATATTCAAAGACTGGCAATAAAGAAAAATTTTAAAAAACCATGATAACAATTTGTTTTGGGATCACTGACCTTTTTCTCTTTGCTATTATTTTTAGCATACATATTCTTTAGGACATCATATAAAACAAAAACAAAAAACATTTTTCTCCTTAATTTTGAGGCAAGAACAAGCTTATCCTAGCTCACTCCAAGAGGCTGAAATGAGTCTACCATTTTCTTTTCTCTAGTAAATTTCTTACATCAATTGATAGACTGATGCAGACCTTATTCAATCAGTTGGTAAGATAGACAGAGTCCCAGAGTTACAGGTACGTCCTGTCAAATGCAATCACATGAGTCCTCGGGCGAAAAGACCAGCAGCCCTCCACATGTGAGATCATATGAGTTCTGATAACTCTGGAGCTCTTCAGCCACATTTCAGCACCACTGCCTGGCTCCTGCAAACCCACTTAAACCTTACTCAACTGCAGCAGACGTGGGGTTCTGCTGAGGCTGCTACGTCTCCAGCTGGTCTGTCTGTGATGTGTTCTCAGATCACGCTGCCATCGTAGCAAGCAAGCTCCTTCCATGCACAGGCTCTGGACTGAGGCCAAGGAGCAGCTCAGGCTCTCTTAGGGGGAAGCTGGCCCCCTTTCTCCTTCACATGCACACTCTGCAATGGTGTGGTCTTTATAAACACAAACGGTGAAGTCATACTGACCTGGGTCCAGACACAACCATGTCCCTTCCCATCTGGGTGACCTCAGGCCTTTACTCAGCCCTCCTAGACCTCAAAATTGTTCGTTGTGTGAATAATGAGACCTGCTACTGCAGACTGCACACTGCTGCTCTCCTCTCAAGCATCCTTTTCTGCTTCCCCCAACCTAACTAAGGCTTAGAGTTTGCTCTGATCCTCACTATATCCCCCAACATCCAAATCTGATTGCCAACCTTATCCACATATGTGTGCGTATGGATCTGTCTCTCAGCTGTGTCTTATATCCACGTGCATATATATTCACGCAATATATACTGTATATGATATAGTATACAATGTAATACCTATAATTATATGATATTATATAGTGTATGTCTACATACACTTAGGGTTAAGAGAAGAGAACCCTAAGATGCTGAAACATCAATAACACTCGGAGAACATGGCTCTCATCTTCTCACGCACAGTGGCTTCCACCAGCACTGGAGCCTTGCATGTGGAAACGCCCAGTGGGTCAGATCTGGCATCTGTATATAATTTATACAATATAATATTATATTAATATAATATACATTATATATGATTATAGATAATATAAAAATATGTATAGTATACAATAATATATAAATACATGTGTATTTATTTACATATCATGTTAAAAAGTTGAAACGTTTCCCAACTTGTTAACATTTTTCCAGTTTACATTAATGATGAGAATACTGTATCCTTGGAAGCTCATCTTCAATATAACTGGGAAAAACCAAGCATCCAGCCTCTAAGGAGAAACACTCCCGTAGGTGCCTGTTTGTAAGTATTTTAAATTGATTATAGTATCCAGAAAATACAGTTCCAACATATTTTTTTCTGAAAATTTCAGACTTTTAAATATTTCAAACGTCTTTACTGTTCCAAACTCCATGCAATGCACCAGGTATACTATATGAAATCAATCTTTGACCCTGAGCATAGGCAGTTACAGTCTATCTGCTTTACAGTCATATATTTAAGGGCAAGCCAAAATGTGTGGCTTCAAACATAGCAGAGAGAGAGTGGGCAGTGAGGTAGGAGAACTGAAGTCCAGAAATTAAGAGAGTCTTTAGGAACAGTGGCTACTATCATAGATGAGCACATACTGACCAGCTGCAGCAAGGCAGAAACACATCCCCTGGCCAAGTGAAAACCATGATTTAGCCAGACAGTTGATCCAGCTTCCCACTCAGTGAATAATCCAACCTAATTGTGGAAGCTCATCTCCAATATGATTGGGAAATCCCAAGCATCCAGCCTTTAAGGAGAAATATTCCTTGAGGTCAATCCATGTTTATAAATGTTTTAAACTGATTATTTATTGTATCCAGAAAATACAGTTCCAACATATTTTTTTCTGAAAATTTCTAGTTATGCCATAAACAAGAGCGTAAAATAGAATGAGATAATTTATATGAATATCCAAATGGCTCAGAGCACAGCTAAACAGAAACAAGAGTACTTTGAGTTCAACAGAGAGTGTAACATTAAATAGAAGCAGGAGCTGACTGTGTTTTATTTTCACTTGTTCCAGTGCTCAGAACTTCTCAGTGTTGTGTTATTGCTCCTTTCCAGCCAGTCTAGCAGAGATATGTGATTTCTTTATTAACACACAAACCAAACCAGCATATGTCAGGTTACTGACACACTCTCAGAAACGGTAAGGCTTGTCTTAAGTTTTGCCAGCAACTTTCTAATCCACTATTTCCTTGGTGGATAATCTAACAAAGCAATTGCACAGGCTTTAGGAAATGTCCATCTTAAAGTACTACTTCTTTGAAAGAGGGTCCACTTAGCATTCACTGCTTTGCAAGAATCTGCTGTGTCCCAATGGAAGGTGAATCCAGCAGGAAAGGCCAGGCGAATTCCTGCACAGCAGGCTCACAGCACACGTGGGGAGGACATTAGTTGCTTTTAGACAGGCAGGTGTGGTTTGTTAGAAATTCAGTCTGGAGGGCCGGGCGTGGTGGCTCATGCATGCAATCCCAGCACTTTGGGAAGCCAAGCGGGGAGGATCATGAGGCCACGGGATCAAGACCATCCTGGCCAACATGGTGAAACCGCGTCTCTACTAAAAATACAAAAAATTAGCTGGGTGTGGTGGTGTGTGCCTGTAATCCCAGCTACTCAGGAGATTGAGGCAGGAGAATCGCTTGAACCCGAGCGGCAGAGGTTGCAGTGAGCTGAGATCGCGCCATTGCACTCCAACCTGGCCAACAGAGCAATACTCCGTCTCAGCAACAACAACAACAACAAAAAGAAATTCAGTCTGGAAAAGTCAGAGTTGAGGGAACTAATTAAACAGATGACTTTTCCTTATTAGTAACTATACAGTCAAATTGATTAAAAGATGAATACTTACAGTTTCCCCTTGCTAATATTCTATGAGCTTTGAGTGTTCACAGACATGCTGGTGGGACTTACTCTACACGAAGGCAATTTGATCATCACCATGATTCCTCCGTATGTAGCAGTAAAAAACTATCAGTTAAATAGCAGTCTTTAGTTAAAATCATTTTAAGAAAAATTTCAAATATGTTAAAAGAAAGTTGTACCAAATTAGATAACAATATCCATTAAACATTATGTTAAAAAGCATTCAATGGCACAAAATAATATTTCAGATAGATCCAATTTCAGTGTGAAGTGACAGCCTGAACTCTTACTTTTTTTCTTCCACCGTTGATGAGAAAATAGAAGATAAGAAAAAATATAATATTAAAATTAGTGACAAAAATACATCTAATTTTCTACATGCTTTCCTTTAAAGATATGCATAGGCAGATATAAAAGTGATGATATATTTACACATCATTTAAAATCCACTTTTTTCCATTAAGAGAATATTACAGCTCTTCATACATCAATATGTATATGATTTATGAATTCTGTGAACTATTCCATTGAATGAACAGCCCATTACTTATTTAACCAATGTCCTATTATGGCAATTTGGTATTATTTCTGATAGTTTGATGAATTTTATAGCATACCACCTTATGATGAGTATGTTTTGAATCAGCACTTTTATTTCACAGGATCGATTCCTACAAGTAAAATGTATAGGTCAAAAGGGATGCAGTTCCTCAGGACTTTTAAAAAATACCTATTGCAAAATTGCCCTTTACAAAAAAATAGGCTTTGGGAAGAAGCCTTTGAAAGGTACTCTGTGAATTTGTACAGTGACCTACCTTTTGGTTCCTTTTTTTAGATCCGGCCCATTTTCTACATTTGCTGTGATCTCTGAACAGGGAAGTCTTGTGTCCCTATTTCTAGACTGCTCCCTCGTTTCCATCAGAGCAACTGGCACACCTGTCTCCAGCAGGCGACTGAAGGATACCAGAAGTCTGGCTTATGCCACACTCACAGGAGTCCCTCTGCTACGACCCTGAAACGTTTCTACACATCACTTCTCTCCTTGGTGCAAGAAAATACTAAGTGGCTGGGCACAGAGGCTCATGCATGTAATCTCAGCACTTTGGGAGGACAAGGCGGGCAGATCACCTGAGGTTGGGAGTTCAAGACCAACTTGACCAAAATGGTGAAGCCCCTTCTCTACTAAAAATACAAAAATTAGCCAGGCATGGTGGTGCATGCCTGTAGTTCCAGCTACTCTGGAGGCTGAGGCAGGAGAATCACTTGAACCTGGGAGGTGGAGGTTGCAGTGAGCTGAGATCATGCCACTGAACTCCAGCCTGGGCAACAGAGCTAGACTCCGTCAAAAAAAAAAAAAAAAAAAAGCAAGAAAGCAATAAAGCAAGAAAAAGAAAGAAAGAAAATACTAGGAATACTAAGAGGCCCCTCACACATGCAGAACAGCCATAAATGCAGGGTCTGAAAGAAAAGTTGTTTTTAGCCCTTTTTTCCTCATCATGACTGACTGTCACCCCAACACCTTGTGATCTAATTTCATGTCACCGTAGCCATGATGGTGGCTCTCTGTCCCTTTCATCACCTACTCCATTCCCCACCAAACCTGCACTTCACTGCAGTTTTTCTTTATACTCTCTCAACCATTATGCGTTTAACAGCTGACCTAAGAAAACAAAAAAAGGAAAAATAAACTGTGCTATAGCTCATATTTTTTTGTCTCATAACATTTTCCAGGATTAAACTGATCATTTTCACACAGCCTGGTGAATCTCCCATTTCACCCATTTCAATAGGAGGTAAACAGAAATTACCCTGTCTCTCTCTTGCTTGCTCGCTCTGACTCTGTGTGTGTGTGTGTGTGTGTGTGTGTGTGTGTGTGTGTGTGTGTTTCATTTGCATGTCTGTGTAGACAATAGTCTTAGGGATATTGTATTCTCAGGGTCCTGGAAAATTGTATCCAAATTGTGGATAAAAAATAAAACATTTCAACACACTGGAATCATGACTTGGTACACGTTGGGGAAAACAGACGTCTCATCCTTTTAGGACCACAGCTACTTTGGGGTTTGAAATCCTGTTTGGCTCCCTGAGCCACTCTGGCCTTTGAGTTTATGTCCAGAGGCTTCACCTGCTGGTGCTTCTGGAAGCCTTGCTTACTCACAGGGATGACAGACAAAGAAGAACGCTTTGAAATTCAGGCAGCACTGCTTCACGCTCTGCCAAAAGAGCTTACAAAGGAGAGTTTTCATTCAAAACGCTTTTGCAGGAAATGCTTTTCTCAGTTGCTGAAGGAGGCAAGCGGGGCCAGGCTAATTCTCAAGTTCTCAAACACACAACAGGTCGGAGCTTCTACACTTGTGCTCATTTAGGTGACGGAATAGCATCACCACAGCGGAAACACAGCGCCCAGAGCCCTGGAGAGCCTTGGGGGTGGGGAGTCAGCATCAAGCTGGAGGGAGGTGAGAGAAGCCAGTCCTGATTCCCGCTAGACAGCACAGCATGGAGAGAAGTGAATGGAGAGATTCCTGAAGACCCCAAGGTGAAAACAGACACAAACACAAGGTTCAGAGGAATCAAGTGTGTGTGTTCAAATGGCAGAACTGTGCTCTTTCCATCTCTGGAAAGAACCCTGGGACGCCTCTACTACGAGGCTAAAGCTACGTTCAATACATGCTCACTCCATGTCCTTGCTCTGCCCACTTCTGAATCTGCCACAACCCTGATCTGACCCAGATATGAGCCAGATAAAAATAGCCCAGAGGCAACTCAACAAGCCGTGTAATGTCTACTGGCATTCAGCAATTACAGCATTTATCCAATTCCGGGCTAGCAAGAATCCATACCCTCTTTTAATGGATCTAAAGAGGAGCTTCTAGTGCGAGCATCTGAGTCTGCCATTATGCGACCAATCCAGGTGGTTGATACTAGGGTGATTTTGTGTGACTGCTCTAAATTGTAAATGAACACCTTCTTTTCTCCTTGAATCCTCAGAAAGGAGAACATATGTGTGTTTGTGTGTGTGTGTATTCATTAAGCAAATGTTTAATGAATGTCTGGTCTATAAGGTGCCATGACAGCCAACTGGAAGCCTGTGTTTAATGCATCTTATGGCACCTGCCAATTCCCTCCTCTGCGCCACATCCTCAGTGCATTCAGGGTGACACTAAACATATCACAGATAGGGGCTGATAAAAGACAGACATTTATGGCTCATTGTTCTGGGGGCTGGAGTCCGATGTCAAGGTGTCAGTGGATCCCACTTCTGGGAAGGGCTGGATTGCTGATTCAGAGGCAGTGCCTCCTCCCTGTACCTTCACATGGCAGAAGGGAAGAGGCAGCTCTCTGGGGCCTCTTCTATAAGAACCTCACAAATCCCATTTCTGAGGGCTCTGTCCTTATGACCTCGTCTCTTCCCCAGGGCTCCACCACCTTATAGCATTCTGGGGGGACACAGACATTTAGGCTATGGCACGTCATCAGATAATTTGTCACCAAAGTGCATAACTAGCTTGTGTTTTAGATTCCTCATGCATAATTTGGGGATATAATAGGTTTGGGGAGAACTGGGAGGGCAGGGCCTTGCACTGTCACCCAGGATGGAGTACAGTGGCACGATCTCAGCACTACAGTGAGGGTCCAAGTGGTTCTCCCACCTCAGCCTCCAGAGCAGCTGGGACTACAGTCATGCACCGCTATGCCTAGCTAGTTACTGTGTTTTCTGTAGATAGCGAGTCTCACCATGTTACCCAGGCTGATCTTGAACTCCTGGGCTTGAGTGATCCTCCCGCCTCAGCCTCCCAAAATGCTGGGATTACAGGTGTGAGCCCAGACAGTCTGTCTATAACAGATATTTAGTGAAGACAAAATAAGTGCAGTGTAAATTCTGTGGCAGTTTTATTCAACGTTGGCCTTGTTCTCTATCTGCTGACTTATGGCACGAGCATCTTAATTGATTTCCTACCTTGAAATTGACAATGAGGAGGGCAAGAGTGATGGGTGGTAACACTATCCCAGAATAAATAAAAAAATAAATGTCATCCAAGTGGCAGGCCCATTTACATGCTTCACCAAATCGTTATCATTCACTTTCCCCTATATTGTATTTATTTATTTATTTTTATTGATTTATTATTTTGAGATGGAGTCTTGCTCTGTCACCCAGGCTGGAGTGCAGTGGCGCAATCTCGGCTCACTGTAACTTCTCCCTCCTGGGTTCAAGCAATTCTCCTGCCTCAGCCTCCCAAGTAGCTGGGACTACAGGCACCTGCCCCTGCACCCGGCTTCTTTTTGTATTATTAGTAGAGATGGAATTTCACCATGTTGGCCAGGACGGTCTCGATCTCCTGACCTCGTGATCCACCTGCCTTGGCCTCCCAAAGTGCTGGGATTACAGGCATGAGCCACCGTGCCCGGCTCATGTTGTATTTGTTATGATCATTGCTATGTTGCTCAGGAAAAAACAAACCAGTAAACAAACTGGGGACTTGTGAGGTTAAGTACTTTGCACAGCACAGCACAGCTAAGAGGAGCCTGTGCCTGGATTAACCCTGCATCTATTTGCCCTTAATTCTTTTGTTTACACAGTCGCTACTCCATCCTACGCATGTTTAATTCTTGAGCTTTGGCCATTTTGCTAAAATTCAGGCTGAGTAAGGCAGCTTCTTGTCTAAATGTGTCTGCTGCTCATTCCCTCTTAGGCTGAAGCATAAATTTACGCTGCATAGAATGTTAACTAAAGCCTTTTGTGACCTGCACTGCCTGACCCTTCAACCTTGTAATTCTCTCTTATCCCTCACAGTTTGGCTCAAATGCCACTTGATCTATAAATTCTTACAGATTTCTGCAATCAGAACTGAATTCCAGTGCATTCCCACAGCATCTGGGTTTCAGTAGAGTGCACAGTGCCTGAGGCGTTATCATATGGCGGTTGTTTGGACGTCTGTCTTCTCCCCGGGATGCAAAACATGAGTTTTTCAAAGGTGCCGTCAGCCTGCTTTGCACCATGGTATCTCTGCAGTGCCGAATGTGTGCTTTGTTGCCTGGCTCATAGGACAGAGGGAAGGTTAAATAAATAAATAGAATGATGCTGAATGCATGAATCAGTATTAATCTTTCATTCCCCTCCTTAGCGGACAGAATGCCATCTTTTCCTGCTTTCTCTGTTAATCTTCAGTCGTGAACCTGTTTCAAATTCTTACTCTCTTTGTTGAACTGTGGACAACCTAGCTGGAGACCAGTGAAGAGATCAGTTTGACTAAGTACAAAAGGATAATACCTCGATTTCTGCTAGCTCTCAAATTTTGGTGAAAGGATGTATATTTACTATGCTAATGAGTGCAATATGGATAACACGGTGTCACTTTTTAGGCCATGGCTGTGCTGCCCCCTCATTCTCAAAGAGTATGTTCCAAGACTACCAGTGGGTGACTGAAACCACAGAGTGCTGAACCCATATCTACACATGTGTTTTCAATACGGTAACCAGTTCGGTAACTGAGTGACCAACAACAGGAGAAGCAGGTAGCCCAGACAAAGGAAGGCCCTGGACTCCGGGATGATTCACGTTCCCAGCAGCATCTAGCAGAATGCAGGGGATTTTGTCACGTGACTCAGAATGGCATACAATTTAAAACATATGAACTATTTATTTCTGGAATTTTCCATTTAATATTTTTAGACTGCTGTTGACCATGGGTAACTGAAATTGCAGATAAGGAGGAACTACTACATTTCTTTATTCACACCGAACTTGAGTCCAAAAAAAGATTTTGGAAGGCTTAGATAAAACTTTGCAAAACCAGTTAAGAATGAAGGTGATGCATTGGAAGATCTAAAGACAATGAAAGATACGTGAACAGAAGACAAATCCAGGAGTGAGGTTAGGCACTAAAGGTATCCTATGCATTTATCTCTGAAACGTCTAGCAAACATAGCAAAGCAGGTGACAAGCCCAGGTACCTGACTCAAAGTGCATACCAGTTAAAAACAACTACTCTGGGGAGGGGGCAAAAACAATCATTTATCAGTGATACTCATGAAAGGGACACAGAGTGAAGTTATGAATAATATTTCCAATAGCATCCTCATATTAAAAGCAGGGAGAATTTTTATAAGAGGGCAACTTAAAATGATTTCCAGTGTGGACTCACATGCTGATGTCACAGTGTGCTCCAGTAAAAGTCATAAGCTGTTGAGGAGAGAGCCCAGCACAGCCACTGAAAGGAGTTCTAGTTCCTAAAAGATTCACACCAACATGCAGTTCAAACAGTGCGAACTGGAAGCTTGTTTTATTGCCTTACTCTACAAAAGGTCCATGAAACATTGCTGGCTGCTGACGTCATCATGGGTTCCACTGCTTTCTGCCAGTGAGCAGGGTTGTCACTGACCCAGCATGGGTCCTAAGACCTCTCCCTTGCATCACACCTAGCTTCTCAATAGCTCCTCCAGCCTCACGAATTTGAATGCCACCTATAGGCTGATGGTTCCAAGTTCATGTCATCAGCCTGGGCTTCCTCCTCAGAGCCATGGAGCCTTATCCAAATGCCCCCTTGACTCTCTATCCATGTGCTGGAGCCACCTCAGAACCCCTACACCGACCTTGTGCATACAAATCTACTCTTTCCCCATCCTTCCCCATCCTTCTCTCCTTCTTACACTGCACACACTGCTCATCTGCACATCCTACAGATCCTACCTTCAGAAGAGATCCATGTCTGACCATTTCCAGCATCTGAGGGTGCCCTGTGCTCATTCCGAGGATATCACAGCCTCCTTCCTTGTACCCTCCCTGCTCCATGCTATTCTCAGATAACTATCCAGAGGGGTCACATGAAACCCAAATTAGATCACATTGCACCTTTGAGCGACACTCTCCAGGGGTCACCTGTCTCACTAAGAGTGAAGCCAGACTCTAAAGAGACCCTGTGAGGGCCGGCATGTCCTCACTCCTGTCCTTCTCTAAGCTCCTGTCTGGCCACATTCCACTCACACATCTAGCTCTGGCCACACACACGTTTCCTACTCTCCCTAAAACACACTGGGGCCTTTGGACTTGCTGTGCCTTCTGCATAGAATGCCAGATATTCTCAAAGGTGGTTCCCTCTCTTCCTACGGGACTTTTGTGAAATCTCATTGACATTGTAGACCCGACTTCCAGCCATCACCACCTCCTTCTTTCCTTCGTTTCGCACCAAGGCATATGCCTTTGTCTGATTTTATACAGCTGGCTACCTAGAGAGATGACAGATACATTAGGTAGATGACAGATATAGACAGGCAGATAAAAGATGCAGAGATGACAGATGAGCAGTGATAGAGACACATAGATGGGATATATAGAGACATATATATATATATATATATATCTACATATATAGATCATATATATCTACATATATATCTACATATAAATCATATGTAGCATGATAGATATAAACAGATAATAGCCACAGATAGATATAAATATAGCTTTGCAATTTTGTAGAGATAGGGTCTCACCATGTTGTCCTCAGCTCTTGAGCTCAAGTGATTCTCTCACCTAAGCCTCCCAAAGTGCTAGGGTTACAGCCATGACCCGCCGTACACAGGATTAAACATTGGAGGATTTAAAGACAATGAAAATCTGTCTATATCTATCACACTACCTACTATCTATCATCTCTCTATATAGCTATCTATACCTACACACACACACAACACACACACACCCACACACGCACACATCATAAATTTATGTATGTGTGTGTGTCTATTACTTATTTGTTATATTATTTTTAAAATCTGCCTTCTCCTATAGAACATAAGCTCCTTCATGGCAGGGGTTTGTCTGCTTGATTTCTGCTTGGCGCCTAGTCCGCACTCAGTAAGTATTTGTTGAACAAATGACTGACTGATAATCTTGCTCACACAGTGATTCAGCCAGCAGTGCCTCGAGATGAGCTAACCTCTGCAGGACACCTGCACGGCCCCCTCCACTGCTCCCTGTACCTGTGGCATCCTGCCAGGCCTCAGGCAGCCTTTAAAGCAAGCAAGGGTCAACCTGGTATCCTGCTTCTCTAAGGGAAGATGGGCTGAGGATGCTCTGAACACCATAAAATCCTACAGGAAGGAGGGCTTTATCTTCCAGGCTCCCTCTGGTCCACAGGAGACAAGCTGTCACAGGGAAGCGTTCTCATAATGAGACACTTCCCTACGGCCACCTCAACCAGCAACAACAGCTCCTCCAAGCAGCCTCCTTGAAGTGCAGAGTCTCTGGCCCTACTCCAGACCTGTGGCCTAAGAAACTCTGGCTTGTCCAGCAGGCTGTGCTTAACAAGCTGTCCAGGTCCCTCCAGGGGAAACTGGCGTTTGAGAACCGCTGGTCCAGAGCACTGTCTTGAGAAAGACTTGGAGACTCAGTTTGAAGCCAGTGGAAAAATGCGTCATGATAGATGAGAGGCATCGGCAGTGGGCAGGGGCAGGGATCACGGCCAGTTTGTCCTGTAGAGGTCAGTGAAACTGACTCTATTTTGCTATGACATTCGCTATCACATTCCATTTGTCCTTCAGTAGTTTACCATTTAAAAGGGTATCTTTCTCCTATTACATATTTTCCAATTAGGGAAGCCTGTGTAATCACCAGCTGCCTGGAATCATTTTTGTCAGAAGATAGGGGCAGACACAAATAAATAAAAGGATTCAACACCTAAATGATCTTTTTCCACTTCCACCGATTCCAAGGTGCCCTCGCCTTACAAGGGTTCCTGTCCACGGCCCTCCCATCACCCCATCCCCACCTTCTGCAGAAATGCTGCCCATGTGCCTGTGCACACTCTCTCCTAGAGTTTATTTTCGGAGATTCTCTAGCAGAAAAGAGCATCGGTGCCCTCTCATGTCTACATCTCTGCCTCTCCTTTCTGCCTCCATCCTTTCTCCAAGTTGTTTCTGGACCAGAGCTTCCTGCAGTTTCAGAGCTGGCCAAGGATCAGCTTCCAGGCACCCGCTTCCTCTCTGCAGGGTCCTTGGAAATCAGGTTAAAGATAATTGCTCGTGATTGAGTATCATGGAGCCTTGTTTCGTGCTCCATACACATTTCTCCTGACTGCTGTACAAGTTGATTATTTCTCATTGAATACCCGGTTGAGAAAACATGCTGCTTGCAGGCATTTGGACAAAAAGTAGGGCAGAAGCTCCCGGATCAACAACAATCTCTTAAAAATGCCATTTCTGGGAGGACAGTCAGTCTTGGCTTGTGTTCCTTTGATTTGCAGCACTTTTTCTAGGCTCAGAAGAGCTCAGAGGTGCCAGAATATTTGCATGCTCAACGTTTTCCTAACAAATCACCATTCCAAATCTCCTCTAAATGGAATGTATGTTAAAAGACTGCTAAAATATATGTTTCAGAGAAATAAAATATTTTCACTACACACCTGTGTGTGTGTGCAGTATTTGAGAGGGCGAATGAGACAGAACTCACTGTATGCCTTCTAGAAAGTGAGGACAAGCAAGGGTAGCAGCTATTCACTTGAACTTTTATGAAACGAGGCTTGAATTTTTCTATTGATTTTTAGATGTTTCATTATTGTAAAGTAGTGTTGTAGCTACTAAATTGTAATGACCCAACATGAAGAAAGGGCTTCAGAAACCCTGTAATGGATGAGCATTACTTAGGAGCAGAGCAAAAGACTGTTTAAGTTGTCATTTTTAAATTTTATGTGTCTTAAAATAATCCTTTCATGGTATTCACTGATTTCATCAAATATTTGATGCAAAATTACTCTGCTAAATGAGCCATGCAAATTAGCAGTGAATTATGCTCAAATATCCAAAAGCAATTATGCTGGTGAATAACCTGGTATTTTAATAAAAGATGAATAATGGCAGGGTTAATATTTTAGGTTACATTTATGCAATGATACGACATTTAAAATATAGAAAATCAGGTGCAATAATATGTAGTGCATATTTTATATATGCAGAACATAAATTATATTTAAGTTATTTGAAATGATCCCAGGTCCTCATGCTTATTCCAGAAGATTAACACCCAGAAAGACTGAGCTGAGACATATTTAACAGTGGACAGGAAAAACAGTTGTTTAAGGTGTTCTTGAATATTTTGAAGATTTACAGTTTCTTTCTTTTTTTCTCTGATGGCCTTTCAGATCTACTGCTTGTCTCAATCTTTCAATTATTGAAAACTAAGAAATCTTAAATCAACCAAAAGAATGTGAACTTCTAAGCTCCTTTTCCCAAATACAAACATGTTGCTGGTATTCACACTCTACTTCTACTTTTGTGAGAAACATTCTTTGAATCTTTTAAAATCCTTTCCCCTTACCATTTGGTATTGCATTAGAAGGCTTGGGCTGATATAAACCTGTGCCATCGGGATGAACATAGTAATGCACGAATTCAATATCACAAGTTCAAAGTTAAAAGCATCCTTTGTCTCCCTCTGTAAGTAAACTGGCACTAATCAAATCATCATTGTCTGTTTGCTCCGTGCTCAGAAATACTACAGATGAGGCTGAGCAATTAGTTCGTATTCCACAAATGAGTCAACTGAAATAACAGTTGTTCATTAGAATAGAATTTTGGAAGTGCTGCAAACAATCGAGAGGGGGCCTGGTCCTTAATTACCTCCTTTTCATGGCACATTATCAACATTGCTGACTCACTGGTGAGAGTGGATCTCGCAACTTTAATGGCTCAAAATTACATCCTGAAACCAATATCGGTAACCATTCAACCAAGTCGATTTTTGTGGTCATATTGAATTGGATTGATAATGAGCATCAACAAACTACTATTTTCAAATTCAGAAATACTCAAGTGCATCTAATAATTCACTGAAACTGTCACCAGACTGGGCCTCCTGTGGGAACCACTTCAGCTGTCGACAGAAAGAACATGGCCTGGTGAAGAATGCAGAGATGCTTTTCACATAAAGCCCATTTAATCTCTTGGGTGACATTCTTATAGACAGACCCATCTAAAAGAAAGTAATTCAATCAGCTGGCCCCAGTGTTTTGCCACAGAACAATTTCCTCAATAATTTCCTCTGTTTATTGGATATTTTGAGATTTGCAGAGTGTGGATGAGGTTTAGGTAACACTGGAGAATTTAGATAAGACCATGGCTTTCTGAATGTAAAAATAAGGCTCTAAAGATATTTGTCTCCGTGCTCTGAAAATATCTGTGACATTTTGTTTGACTGCTTGGAATAAAGTATTTCATAAGGGAAACTGAAATCTAAGCAAAGTAAAGCAACAAATAGTTAAAAGCCTGCTATGATCACGGCAATGCAAACTGTTTCAAGAAGCCAAAAACAGCTTCAGATTTCTAGGAGTTCATCACCAAGGCTGGCAAAAAAAGACAAAGATTAGTGCTTATTTAACTCACACTACAAGGTTAATAATTGGAGCAAAAACAAGATTTTTTTGTTTGTTTGTTTTTGAGTCTGAGTTTCACTCTTGTTGCCCAGGCTAGAGTGCAATGGCATGATCTCGGCTCACCACAACCTCTGCCTCCCAGGTTCAAGCAACTCTCCTGCTTCAGCCTCCCAAGCAGCTGGAATTGCAGGCATGCACCACCACGCCTGGCTAATTTTGTATTTTTAGTAGAAACGGGGTTTCTTCATGTTGGTCAGGCTGGTCTTGAACTCCTGACCTCAGGTGATTCGCCTGCCTTGGCCTCCCAAAGTGCTGGGATTACAGGCATGAGTCATTGAGCCCGGCCAGGAGCAAAATTTTTTTAAAAAAATATTGCACCTGTTTATTTCTGTGAATCAGAATGTGTACTACCAATACAATATTCATACATGCCTTTGTTCTTTTCATTCTTTACTCATTGAACCTGGAGGTTAGGGTCAGGTAAAGTACATTTTATAGAGTTAACACAAGCTTGTGCTGTGGGGCCAGGTGGACTGGGAGAAGCAGTCTGGAGGGGGGGTTCCCTCCCAGAGACTATGGGGTGAAGGGAGCCGCTTGTACCTATATCGCATGGTGCCCCTGGGTTAGGGTGTGTGATTATAGACATGGATATATGGTCTATCTGCTTCTCACTTACAAAAAACCCTCCAACTATCTGTCTACTCTGTCCCACAGCCTCACACACCATCAGGAAACCTACATTCAATGATAGTCTCTGTAGTGTGAATGGCAGGTGCCTGGGTTTCTACCCTGGACCCTAGCCTATGGACGTCCTAGGGCATCCCCATGTGAGGGTGGCAATATTGGCCCTGGCAATCTGATAGAGACAAAGGAGGGCTCAGAAATGCTGAATAAATGTTCCCCTTCAAAAAGTTATAACTTGTCATCATGTCACTCTCTCTTCTTTGTAGATTCATTTGCTCAACGGCATTTTCCTGTTATATTTTTTTCACCTAAATTCATTTTCTAATTTTAGTAGATCCATTTAATAAGAACTATAATCTCAGATGCTAACTCCATTAAAAAAAGAAGGGACGATAACGCTGAAAGACATTTTCATTTTTAAAGAGATACTTTAAGAGTATTTCTCTATTAATTTATATTTCTGTCCACTTAATCAATACATTGTGGAAGAGTTTGATAAAATAAACAATACAGTTAGAAAGCCATGAAGAATGTAGAGGTCATATAATTTCTTTTTTCTCACTTAAAAGAGAAAAAATCGAAGTCAAAGAGGTTCATGTCACATGAAAAGCAAATTCACGGTGCGGCACAGGACAGAATCTATGTCATCAGGATGCTGGTTTTGTGCTCTCTTGGCTTAAAGATACTCATTGACTTGCTTATATATTTCAATACTAAATGTGCTTGTATGAACCTGTGGCCCTATATGAAAATGTTCGAAAAGGGAACTCTGATAAGTCAATCTCTGACATGAATAATCATGATACGCTAACAGCCTATAAATAGTCTATTCAACAACCCCGAGTTTAGGACAGCAGCCATGACACAGAACATGTGTAGAAAATCGAATATAATCAACAGGTTTTTTAAAACTGTGGTTAAATATACGTGGCAGGAGATCTAGCGTCTAAGCCAAATTGCAGGTGAAAGATCGTCAGCGATGAGCACAACGCCCTACAGCACATCTCCAGAACGCGCTCATCTTCTGTGACAGACACTTGCTACTGTTCTTAATTTGTTGGTTTGTTTGTTTTTTCAGATGGAGTCTCATTCTTTCACTCAGACTGGAGGACAATGGTGTGGTCTAGGCTCACGGCAACCTCCACCTCCAGGGTTCAAGCGATTCTCCTGCCTCAGTCTCCCAAGTAGCTGGGACTGTAGGCATGTGCCACCACACTTGGCTAATTTTTTTTTTATTTTTAGTAGAAATGGGGCTTCACCATGCTGGCCAGGATGGTCTCCATCTCCTGACCTTGTGATCTGCCCACCTCGGCTTTCCAAAGTGCCGGGATGACAGGTGTGAGCCACCGTGCCCTAGCCTGTTACTTCCTACTGTTGAACAGCAAGTCCTCATCTTCCCATTCCCCCTAACCCCTGCCTTCCACCATTCTTCCCTTCTGGTGATTTATCCAGAAGATTATTTCTGACTACTTAAGTATCAACATCTTTCCACCTACTCTCTTTGTTCGTCCATCATTCTTTCTTGTTCCTGGATAGCAGTGCATGGTCAGGCAGTGCTCATGCTACGTAAGTTCTGACAAATCATTTTTTTTTTTAAACTCACCATTAGAAATACCTGGATGGGGCCAGGTGTGGTGGCTCACGCCACGCCTGTAATCCCATCACTTTGGGAGGCTGAGGTGGGTGGATCACGAGGTCAGGAAATCAAGACCATCTGGGCCAACATGGTGAAACCCTGTCTCCATTAAAAACAAATAAAAATTAGCTGGGCATGGTTGCACGAACCTATAGTCCCAGCTACTCGGGAGGCTGAGGCAGGAGAATTGCTTGAACCCTGGAGGAGGAGATTGCAGTGAGCTGAGAACGCACCACTGCACTCCAGCCTGGTGACAGAGTGAGACTCTGTCTCCCGCACCTGCCAAAAAAAAGAAAAAGAAAAAAGAATAAAAGAAACACCTGGATGGATGGCAAACACAGTGCTGGTGACACATTATTCAAGTCTGTGCAACTCTGTGAGCAAAGCACAGGTGAAGCAGCCACCTGCACCTGTGGTCTACAGCAGGTACAATCAGGAGGCTCTGAGTGGCCTGTGTGGGCAGGTCGGGAGCACAAAAGCAGTGGTGTGCTGTGGGACTGCTCTATAGTGCTGAGGAGGGAAAAGGACCTGAATCTTGTGCCCAGAGTGCTGACTCTAAGGTGGTCACGGGAGAGGCAGCACCACCTGGCACAGGTGAGAGAGCCGCACACAGTTGCAAAAGCCTGGGAAGAAGCTTCAGATGCAGCTGGCTTTTTTTCTTGTCCATAAAATGTGGCTGAAGCACCCTGCTGCTTGTTCAGCAGTCAAGCTGAGGCTTCACTCTCCTTTGCTCCTGAAAATTCCCATTCTTACTTCTGTAATCAGATCCCCTTTGCATGTAAGGTGAAAAGAAAGTTGCATAGGAGACACTGAGGCTTCCACATTATAGGACAGGATTCCCCCACTTAGCAATTAATGGATGAACAATAGTAATTTCATCTATCACTTTTCACTTCAGAAGTGCATGAACTAGACCTGACCGTGATTATGATGCTGGCTGGTGCCGGACCACGCAGTCTGAATACCCAGATCTGCAATTTACCTGTTACCTGCCCTTGGGCAAATTATTTCCTCTTCTGGTGCCTGACTTTCCTTATTTGCAAACTATTTATAATCATAGCACATGCCTAATAGCACTGTTGTGAATATTGAAACAGTAAATTCATTTAAAGTGCTTAGGAAAACATCAGTGTGTTTTGACAACAATAATTGTGCATTCTTTTCCCTTTCTCTTTCGCTCTCTCATGCATACATGGGGTGGACAAGTAAGTGTCACACCCTGGGAAAGGGGTGGGTACTGGACAAATAACAGATTATTTTATGAAAGGATATATAAATAAATATCCAGCACAGAACCTTGTTAGATTACTAAATTCCTCAGAGAAATCATATTTAATATATACTTTCTAATATCTCTTAATTCTAAAATTTAAACATGTTCTATTAAAAAAAAAAAGAAAACAATGAGAAATCACACAATTCTACAGACCAGAACGAACTGCTGTTAGTTTCATGCTGTTTGGCCTTTCAATGTCTTACAGAAATACATGTTATTGATTTTAAATGTGAGTTCCTAGGGACGGGCACTAATTTTTGGAGTTGGTAGAATCTACAGTTCCTGACACACCAGCTGGTCACTGATGGGCATAAAGTAAATATTTACATTTCTAATTTATTAAGATGCTTCAGTATATGTTTTAGCAAAGCACAGAAAAATGGACAAATCAATAGGAATCAGTTTAGGTTTAGAAATAAGGGATATTGTCAGCAAATTTACAAATATTCCCAGAAATATGCTATTGTTCTATGAATACATGGTGGCAGACACCAATACAGGACTAAGGAAAACAAAGATACAATTAGCAATTTCACTCATATTCATATCATCTCGCACGTCACAATTGCTCGCACCGTTTCTGCTGATTTTCAACTCATCCAATGAAATCAGCACAATACTGATGTTAACATTTGCTTAAAATTGTACTTTGCAAACATCATTCGTTGTGGTCAAAACAAATTCACTGTTGAGCTAAAATATAATGCTGTAAAGTATAATTTTATTATTATGGTAAAATATCTCTCATTTCAGATTCTCTACCTGAATGGTTATAAGCAGAGGGAGGTAATAGAGGCAGGGAAAGTGCCCATCTGACCCTCAGTAGCACAGTAGTTTTTTGTGGGCTTTGGGTCAAGCTTGGCTGGATTCGAATCCTTGTCTTACCTCTGTGCTGTTGGGTAAGTTATTTAACTTTTCTTGGGTTAGTGTCTGTCTGCATGATGGAGATGATAAGTACTGAATCAAAGAGTTGTTATGAAGAGTCAATCCATCACAGTTTGTGAAACCCTCAGAATAGGGTCTGGCTCAAAGCAAGCACTGTGGAAACATTTATAAAATAAATGATGAAAACCTCAGGCTGTGGGAAGTGAACACCCTAGGCAAGGCCTCAGTCAGCAGTGAAACCATTTCTTCTTTCATTCTACACTCGGTCACCAAGGGTCTGTTCTGGTCAGAGATCGGGCTGAGCATCTGGGAGACAGCAGTGCCAAGATCAGCAATGGCCCATGCCCTCCTGAGTCTTATACTCTAGTGTCGGAAAATACATGAACAGCAGTCAAAGACCTAGGTGCAAATCCACAAACACAATCAGGGCTTGAAGGGAGAGATACGTGATGCTAAGAGCACTTAACTGGATCATGTGATCTCATTTATAAGATGTTAGAAGCAAGTCACCATTGAGTGTTTATTGAAGGAAGAGTGGGTGTCGCCCTGAGGGTGGGTGTGGTGTGTGTGGATGGAGGAGCCAGGAGCTACAAACAAGTGAGACATTGAGGGTGCTGGGAACCAGGAGCTAGGAAACGTGGTACCCCAAGACCCTGAAAGAGTAGATAGGCCCAGGCTGTGGAACAGCTACTTGAAGAGCTTCTTCCTTACTCTCGAGGGCTTTGGGAAGTAGACAGAGCAATTAAAGAAGGATATGTCACGTTAACGTCTAAATTTCAACAAGATTTCCCTGTGCCGTGTTCTTGGAGTGGAGGACAGGGGAGGCAGATGAGTGGGTTTGAAGCTCTGCCGTTTTTCCCAGGAGACCTGAGTACTTGGGCTGGGCTGGTGGTCACTGGGGTGAAGAAAATTGGAAGGATGGAAGAAGTGATGTTTGGGAGGTGAGAATCAGCAGGTCCCAGTGAAAGACTGGGTGTGAGGAGTGAGGTTTGTGAACCAAATACATGCTTGGGGCCATACTGGGGCGTGAGCTCTCCAGTGTTACCCTGGGCATGTTGGGATCAAGGTGTCTCGGAGACATTGCTGGGAGATGTCAAGGCAAGAGTGGATACATGGGCATGGAGGTTAGGAGAGACCTGGGGGTGGAGGCAAAAGTTCTCTGTCTGTCGGACAGAGGGTCACTGAGGCCATGGGCTTGGGTGACATTATTTAGGGAGGTACTAGAGTGAGAAGAAGAGGCTCTAGCAAGAGTTTGGGGGAGCACAGAAGTACGAGAGAAAGCACCTGTAAAGACATAAATAAGGGGAGGCAGGAGGAATGATGACAGATACTGTCGTACAACCTAGAAGTAGGTGAGAGTCAAGAAAATCACAGCTCCTGAGTAGTCATGCTGACTGAGGACTTTAACAGTAGCCTTGGCTGCAGTCACAGGGAAATCACTCCTAGGCTCTCTCAGCAAAGCAATTGCTTAAATCTAGCGCCTTAGCCCACTCAAGATGCTATGATGAAATACTACGGACTTTGTGGCTTAAACAAAAACCATGTATTTCTCACCATCTAGAGGGTAGAAGCCCCCAGTCAAGGCTCTGGTGAGAACTCTCTTTCAAGCTAGCAGAGGGGTGTCTTCCCCTTGTGTTCTCAGGTGGTAGGGAGATGGGGAAAGGGGAATAGAATCTCCACTGGCTCTTCTTATAAAGACACTAATCCTGTGATTCGGGCTCCATCCTCCTGACCTAATCATTCCCAAAGGCCCCACCTCCTAATACTAGCATCTTTAGGATGAGGATTTCAACCCAGGAGTTTGGGAGGACACCAGCATTCAATCCTCATCATCTACTTAGATGACGGCATGGAAGTTGAGGATGAGAATCTGAAGTTTAATGTAAGCACCTTCTAGGTGTGAACTGTCACATTTAGTTCAAAGTTTGTTTACAGAGGAATAAACCACACTTTATTATAACAATACAGCTTAAGATGAAATGTAGTCAAAACATATTCTAAACATGTAATCAGGCATCTATCAGTTTCCAGAAAGCAAAAGCAGTCCAGAATTTTGTATTTCCATGTTGAGGAAAATGAAAAAAAAAAAAAAAAGAATTTGAAAAAAGCCTGTGAGTTGTTAAAAAACCATAATCAATTTTAGAAAATAAAGAAGGCTTTATGGGTATTTAAATTGGAAAGCTGTAAAGAAAACTGTCCAGTGTTGATGCCATTTTGCTTTCAAAATCAATTAGGTAAGCAGATAACTAGAATTCTTCTGACTTGTGGGCAATTCATGAATTTCAATTAATTTTCTAAGTGATTTACAATAATTCATGTGAAAAACAAAGTAGTGATTCATCAAGAAGAGTGCCAGCTTATTAGAAGAGCTTAACAGCAATTAAGAAAATATTCATATCCATGAATAGGTGAGAAGATACAGATTTTCCAGGTACCTTAACTAAAGATGTAATTGTTACAACAGTTAAGGCTGTATATGTATTTTTATTACAAGGAGAAATAAGGCAGCTTAGTAGTATAATTTAGTATTGTTTAAAAATAATTTAAAATTTTAACACAACTAGAAATGTGTACTACATTTGTAAAAAAAAAAAAAAAAAAAAAAAAAAAAAAAAAAAAAAAAAAAAAAAAAAAAAAAAAAAAATATAAAAAAAAAAAAAAAAAAAAAAAAAAAAAAAAAAAAAAAAAAAATGGACCCTGTATGGGGACATTAAGAAGTGTTATAATACAAGCTAGGAACCGGCAGTTTTTAGTACTTTAAATGTGCTAGAATATGTAGTCAGTGTCCTATCTTGCAAAGAAGGAAAAAATTCTTGCACAAAATACTACAAGTATGAGATAGTATCACTCTATTTGGCCAAATTAAATCTCTGCAGTTGTGAGGAGAAGAAGAAGGGCAGAGGTCCTTGCATGGGCTCCAAATACTCTTGCATAATTGGGAGCTGTGAGTTTTAGCCCAAGAAAAAAAGAGAGTGGGTCTTTGGCTAGAGTCTTAACCTCACACACTGGCTCAAAAGCCTCTCCATCCAGTGGGTATTCCTTGGATAGACTTCCAACATTTAGTTCTAAAATTTTATTTAAAATATTCCCAGGACTTGGATATGAAATCATTTGTAAGATGAGGAATTCATGTGATACTACATAATCACAAATTATAAATTGTTGGATCAGAGGCTTCAAAATACACAGACCTAGCATTTAAACATGATTGAGATTAGCAGCAGTTTTCTTTCTTAAGGAACTTTAACTTAGCATTTTGCTAAAACATAAGATGTTAAGGAATGGGACATTAGATACCCTGAGATGTGCAGCCCGTGTTTCCCTGTGCTCACAGCAGCCTTCACTGGGCACTCAAGACACAAGTGAGGCTTCTGGGGGTACACAGAGAAGAATTGGCTAAGACCAGAGGCAAAAACATCATCAAAATAGAACTGCAGAATTCCTTCCTTTCTAAAAACTTTAGGATCAATGGTTTCCTTCATCTCACCTCAGATATTCATCATCTATCCATCCATCCAACTATCCATCCACCCGTCAATTAATTCGATTAATTCAATCATACTAAAAGTCCTAATAGGACTGTAAAGATTTAGTTCATCTAAATGTTATTTGAGCCCTCTGAAGTAGATAAATGTAGACAGAAATATAAGTACATCTACATCTACAGACACAGTTATGAGTCTAAGTAGCCATTTAAAGATTAGAAAGCACTTTCTCATATGTGCAGTAGTCCCACTTCTGAATGTATACATAAAGGGATGCAAAATCGATGAACAGGACAGATGCATTCACATCTGTATTTCATGCAATCTTCATGCTAACATTCTGGGGTAGAAATTATGATCTCACCCATTTTACACCTGAAAAACATAGGCTCAGAGGAGGCAAAAGACATAAGCTATGGGTACCTATTTCCTAGACATTATTGTAGAACTCAAATGCATGTCATCTGATCTCAAATTCTAAGTTATTTCCATTATATTACACTCTTCTTTAATTAGGAGGATGCTATGTTCTGAACGTCTGTGTCCCTCCAAAATTCATATGCTAAACCTAAGCACCAAGGTGAAGGCATTAGATGGTGCAGCCTTTGGGAGGTGACTAGGTCCTTAGTTTGAGAGCAGTGCCCTGGAGAGCTGCCTTGACACTTCCACTATGTGAGGATCCAACATGAAAACATTGTGTATGAGCAGTAAATTGGGCCCTTACCAGACGCAAAATAATATGCCTTGATCTTGGACTTCCCAGCCTCCAGAACTGCTATTTGCGAGCTTCCCAGTATATGATATTTATTATGACAGACCCAACAGACTAAGACAGGGAATAATGTGACTGTATCTGCTAGTATTGCTAGTGTTTTTTAAAGTAAGGGATACAATTTTAAAAGAACAAAGAACACAGATTATAAAACACTACCATTCAGGTTTTTATGCTAGTACTTCAATACTCTAAATTAAAGGTAATATCTTTACTCACTTGCTAAATAAAGCTTATATGAGTAGAGATACTAAACAATTCTTTTAGTATTTGATTAAAATGATTCCCTATAAAATGATGGTGAAAACCCAAAATTGTTTAGTAATACAAGTATGACCCAGTCTATTTAGTATTTATCATAGATGTTAAAATGATCATGGTTAACATTAATGTAAGAAATTAGAGAATGTCTTTGAAAATCCATTATTTGTATGTAAATGAAAGTGTTAGAAAGCTGCTTACTGTTATTTTAGTATTTAAATTGCCTTGGCTCATGTGCCTTTTTATAATTTCAAATCCATAATCAGAACTCTTTTGCATCTGATGAATCAATGCTGCCTACACAAAACTCTTTTTTAGGGAAGAGTGCACATCAATCAAACTGAAATGAAAGAACAGAAAACAGGATAAAATAAATCAAGTGTAGCTACTCGCTGCACTGATGATGATGGTGATCAGAGTGATGGTGATGGTTATGATGAAGGTGATGCTTATGATGAAGGTGATGCTTATGATGATGGTGATGCTTATGATGAAGGTGATGCTTATGATGATGGTGATTCTGACAGTTAAGATGACAAGGTGATGATGGTCATTATGACGATGATGATGGTGACATGGTTATGGTAATGGTGGTGGTGATGCTAATGATGATGATGATGGTAATAACTGTGTGATGATGGTAACTTAGACAACTAGGGGCAGCCATATTTTTATGTTTTTTGCATATGAGACAATTTCACAACAGCAACTTACGAAAACGCAAAGAGTTAATAGCCGGGATTTTGCTGTTTTTGTTGTTAACTGGGTTTGTTTTATCTTTCTAATATCTAGGTACCTTTGATGAAAACACCTGAACTTCTCCATTTCAAAGATAATGACCTTCAGAAATAACTGCTGACTAAAGTGAGTTTGGGGTTTTTGCAACAAGGAGGCTGATAATGGGACCTGGAGATGTTAGAGCCCTGAGTAATGGATACTCTCCCATGCAGCTACTTTTTGAGATGGAAACCATTGCTTATGAATGGATGTGTCAAAACCGTCAGGTCCTAAGAGCAACAGATGACACCTGTCATTTTAGCTCACAGGAAAGATGGTCAGAAATAGCATGACTGGCAGTAAGTTAATCATTTACCACGTTAGAGAAAACAAAACTGAGACTGCAATCATGAAATCTTTTATAAAATTGACACAGTCAAGTTGGTGGAAGAGTTTCAACCAGAATACTCATTTCCTAATGTTGAGAACTGGTTGTTCATGCTCCCAATCACAATTTAAGGCATATTTTGATAATGAGGGGGAAACTATATATTTGACTTGCAGCACTGGATGAAATTTCAAATCTTCCTAAATACTTCCCTTGAGAACATCTAACCTATCTGAAATTTACCATTAAGACTTTTTTTCCTTCGGTGTTTTCAGATGCATAACTACCACTGTGAAGTACCACCATCTAGTACCATTCCTTCTACAGCAGGTGTGAATTTCTTCACTCTGCTTAAGCTCTGAGGATGGGAGAGTGCTAAGAACGGAGGAACACACCCAAAACAGTAGAAAGGAAGAATAAGCACTTCCAAAAGGGACTCGACGAGGACACCCACAAGAGTGGAAGGAACTGCTCGTGTAATTCACCGCTTTCTAGAGGGGCTGATGGATTTTGGCATTTTTCTGTTTAGCAATGTTTCTCTCAACCAGTATGGTCTAAGTCCTGTTCCAGATCTTTACAGTTATCAATCTCAAGCAACTGCAACAGTCTCTCAGGTGATTTTCCTATTTTAAGAACTTTCATTCCCATCTATTTATCTAGCTAGGATGTCATTTAAATCCTGACATTTTTGTTCTGTTCAGAAACCAACTCATATTTTTTCTTGCCCACTTTCAAGAATGTTGCCACTGTTTCCGCAATAACTCCCCTTTCTAATCACCCCTGCCATGCCCCTATTCCAGCCTAGCCAGCCCTCTCCTGTTCCTCCCTCTAGCAGGTCCCTGGCTTAGATCTCCAGGCTTCCACATGACACCCCCTCCTACAAAGCCTGCCACTCTGTCCCCTAATGCATGCTTGCCTCTCTTGCAGTAAACCTTCACAAATGCCACCCAGAAGCCTAAGCTCAATTGCTTGGGTGATCTCTCAGCATTTGTAAACCATTCATTATCCATTATTCAGGGCAAGTTAATATGCTTATTTTCATGTGTGGTCTTGTATATTTTTTATTTTCATAAAATCTGTCTGGAACAGTTAGAAACTTGAGGACACAGACCTCGGCTTCCACCTCCTTTTATTCCCCAGGGCAGAAAATGTCAGGATCTGCATGCAAGAATCACTCAATAAATATTGACTGAGTGTTGATGACGAACCCTTTGTCAAATCACAGAGTGCCCTTTGGAAATGCTATGAATCTCTTGATACTCTCCCCAGAGCTGGGTAAATGCTGCCATGTGTAATGGATGGTTCTTCTGAGTTCCTCTTCCTGAGCCCTTGCTTAGCCCACGCATAGACAGACGAAGGACTTGCTACTTATCATTGACCTCACCTGGTGACTCATGAAAAATGCAGGGTTCCAGGCCCACACCCTGCCTAATGATTCGGTGTTTGTGTTTTCCCATCATCCAACCAAATGATTTTATGTTCTTCAAAGCTTGAGAAGCACTGGCTTAAGGGGAGGGTTTCCTTCTTGGGGAATTCCTGTCTTATGCAGCTGAGATGTTGATGGCCTACAGCTACTTTCCTTAGTATTCTGAGATGTAGCGACTTAAAACTGAAAACTCTGTGCCTGGTGATTTTAAAACTGAATAAACATATGTTTACTAAATAAAATACTTATAGATCATGAAGTTTCATCCACGTAGTTCTCTGTCACTGACAATCTGTACCTTCATTAAATATAGTGAGCATTGAATCAGTACTTATAAACCAATTAAATCAATAAATAGTTTTTTATATCTACTCTGTGTATTACATTGTATTGTGTATTATGATACTAAAACAACATTTAATACAACTTTCTACCATCAATGTGCTACTAATCCTTTGGATTATTTATCCATTTTTCTTTTTTAACATGCTCAATATATAACTAGAAGTTATGTGATTATTAGGTATTAATCCTGCTGGAAAAACCTCACTGCTTGACCATAAACCTGGCAAAAGCCCTCTGATATCTCACAGTTGCAACTTCCACACCAAAGCTGTCCTTTGAAACAAAGGTAATATGTCTCTAAAGAGATGACCAACTTGTCAATAAACTTTAATTCTGAAGATAAAATTATCAAGGAAACCCAGATCCTGGACCAATTTGCCAATGATCTCTCTCTCTTACTGTCTGTAATGGTTTCCTACTCTCTCTCATCTTTTCTAACCTTCTGATACATAAATATCAGATATCTGGATAAAAATATTGTTAGATACCTAGATATCTAGATGGATATCTGTATCTACATATATGTCTATATAGATATATCAGAAGGTTAGAAAATATGAGAACATTTTCTATCTTCTCATTCAATATCAGATATAGATATCTGATAGTTTTCTATATCTATACATAGATATCTCTAGATATAGGTACCCATCTATAGATATATCTAGATATAGATATGTAGATAGGTTTCTTTCCTATGCAGCTAAGATGTTGATGGCCTGCAGCTACTTCTCTTAATATTTGGAGATAAGGAGTATTACCTTAGTATTCTATGTATACATCTATATCTACGTGTCAGAAGGTTAGAAAATATGAGAATGGGTAGGAAACTATATAACAGAAGGTTTTATATATATATACTTGTTATATATATAAACTTGTTGTTATATATATATAAACCTTGTTACAGCTGGTTACAACTATAGGAAATATTCTAATGATAATGTTCTTGAAATTCCATTCAATGCATTTTCATGGTATCAGTATAACCAGATAAGTTGAAAGCTAGGCAATTGTCAACATTTTATTCTATTGTTCCTACAAAAACGGAAATTTCTCAGGTTTCTACCAAGGAACATGTTATAGCCCAATGAAGATTTTGCTTAGTATGTAAAGAAGATAAATTATAATTAAATAATTCCTCACAGCTAAAAATGTTAATGTGATATTGTTAATAATGTTGCTAATTATATATATTTTAAAATAGATCACTACATATGATGTACAGCAATGTATCTGTATTAAGATAGACTTCTCCTTTAACAAGTGAACATTTAAAACAGAAGTAAATAGTGAAGTATACTAATAAAGTACAATCAATATAATAATTGAATTTCAAAGTCTATTTAATCTGAAATATCAAAGAACTTCAACCGTCTCTATTTTCAAACTCGTGTCTATAGTTTTTAATATTGAGGTAAAACATGCTTACAGGAAGTGCACGTCTTTGTTATATAATTCAATGATTTTTGACAAATGGTTCACTGTCACAAATACAGCCTACACCCTGGATCAAGGCATAAAACATTTTCATCAATATGGAAATTTCATGTTTCTTCTTACATTCAGTTTTCATCTTTTCCCTCCATAGACAACTTTTCTGGCTTTAAGTACCATAAATTCATTTCATCTGGTCTTTCATTTCATATAAATGGAATTATACATTATACAAACTCTCTTATGTTTGACTTCCGTTCCACAATATAATATTGCAAAGATTTATAAATGTTTTATGTATCAGCAAGTCATTCCTTTTATTGTTGGGTAGTATATATGTTATGATTTACCTATTTAAATATGTTATGATTTACCTATTTTCCAATTAATGGGCATTTGGATTGTTTCAGTTTTTGACTAATACAAACAAAGCTGCTGTAAATATTCTTAAACAAAACACTTTATGGACATATATTTTCATTAAACATGAGGAAATAGAAAATTCTTAGTTTATTAGGTAGGTATATGTATGACTTCATATAAAAGCAGTAAAGATTGTTCTAAGGTGGTTGTACCATTTTATATTCCCACAGTGAGCATTCAAGTTGTTACACATCCCTGCCATCATTCGATATTGTCAAGTTTTATAATCTTAACTGTTCTCATAATTCTGTACTGGCATCCCAGTGTGGTTTAAATTTGCATTTCCTTGAATATTATTTATGTTGATAAACTTTTCAGGCACTTTCTTGGCCATTTTTATTTCTTCTTTTCTTAATCATTTATTGAAGTATTTTGTTGATTGAAGTGTTAGTGGGTTTTTATTATGTATTTAGAGAAATTCTTTATATAAATCTGCCTAGTGCATCATGGGTGGATTTTTATTAGATATAACAATATATAAGATTTTCCCCTAGAAGGTTCATTTCTGCATGAAATGAGCTGTAGCTTTTCTTTTTATTTTCATAATGATAAGTGTCAATAATATCTAATTTATCAATATTATTTTATTTTATGATTAGTGCTTTATCTATCATAAGAAAACTCAGTATATCTGATGGCTATAAATCACTGTCTTATGTTAGTGTGTAGTTTTTTACTTGTGTCTCATATATGTCCAAGTGGGAATGTGAGGTAAGAGTGCAGCTTCATTGATATGCTCAGGAACGACTTGATTCATCTCTTGTGCATATACTGCAGGAGGTCAAAAGATTAGAAAGAAGAGTAAAGACAGCAAAGATCATCTAAAAACACTTTTCCAGAGTTTTGAGAGGTGATTGCAATGAAAAGGCAATTATAAATAAAGTATTATCTTTGCTTTTATGAAGCTAGTACTCATATGCTATATAAAATAATACATACATTTATTCAAAGAGATGCATTTACACACACATATAAATATATGTGTATATTTATATACATGTATAAACATAACTGTATGTATACATAGACAAAAATGGCGCTATAGATCAGTATTTAGAAATAATTTTTTACTATATTTGTATTTAATTATGGGACATTTGTTGATAAACTGTGATGGTTCAAATTGAGCAAAATATTATACTTTCCTACTTTTTCCTATTTTCCTTTGCTCATATAGACACAGTCAAGTTTATAGGTGCAAAAGAAGAAATGTAGAGTTAAGTTAAACATATTATCATAGATATTCAAAATTGTATAGTGGATCCATGTACATATATGGATAAATAATAAATATGCCATATAAATGTAATATAATACTTTTTTTAGATCTGAAACAATTAACAATCTTTGTACAGTATGCTTAAATAAATAGAATATGAAAATCTTCCAAATACCATTTTTATATCTTCAATTTGCTACACAGTTTAATAGTTTTATTTAATACTTCAATAAAAAGTTTTATAATGTATTTATTTGAATATAATAATCAAAAGACAGAGTGATAGCAAATCACTTACCTTTCACAACTCATTCTGCAGTTTTAGGATTTGAAAAAGTAAAGTATACACATACAATTTGGTAAAATGGAGATTCTAAAATATGTGACTACTAAAACCATATAATTTGAAATTGAATAAATCAACTTTTCATTGATACAGTAAAGAAAGAGCTCAATTGGCTTGTACTTGCAGCATTGTAGAAAACCGGTTATGTATTTGGGAACATTTTGCTTCCTTATCTGACAGTTAAGTATCCCCCTGCCACCGCCAGCTGAATGTTTGACATTCTGTACATTGTCTTAGAATAAGCTGTACAAAGCTTTACTCACTGCTAAATCCAGTTTTCAGATCTATGAAACTCCATAATGAATACTAAAAATCTCTAATCCAAATGGACATGAGGCTGGGTTTTGGAAGATCACAGTCCTGAATTTAAGCTACATTGCTGACTTCCTATATAAATTGAAAAATTAATGCAACTTTCCTGTTTCTCAAGTATCCTAATCAATGATGGAAGAAGAAGAATATCTGTGCTGTAGGGATTTTACTCTGAAGTCTACTATTTGTTTAACCTTGCAAAATCACTTGACTTTTGAACCTCAATTTTTTGTCACTAAAATATGGAGAAAAAAACACTTGCAGCTGATGTTACAGGCTTTGCGCAAAGATCCACTAAGTATATGGTACTATTTATATTGTGTATGAGTTGTTTCACATCTACTGGCTAGATACGAAAATTCAGCAGAGAATAGAACTTTCAACAAACTCACTGATGATGAAATAGTCATCCTTCTTTGGTATGACATTATCTTTTGGGAATACAGGAACTTTAATGCTATCAGACATCATACTGGACAAATCACATAACCTTAATTTTCTAATATGTCAAAATATTCGGGTACATGTGCAGAATGTGCAGGTTTGTTACATGGGTATACATGTGCCATGGTGGTTTGCTGTATCCATCCCCTCGTAATCTACATTAGGCATTTCTCCTAATGTTAGCCCTCCCCAACCCTCCAGCTCTTGCTATTCCTCCCCTAGCCCCACATCCCCTGACAGGCCCCAGTGTGTGATGTTCCCCTCCCTGTGTCCATGTGTTCACATTGTTTAACACCCACTTATGAGTGAGACCATGTGGTATTTGGTTTTCTGTTCTTGTGTCAGTTTGCTGAGAATGATGGTTTCCAGCTTCACCCATGTTCCTGGAAAGGACATGAACTCATCCTTTTTTATGGCTGCATAGTATTCTATGGTGTACATGTGCTACATTTTCCTTAACCAATCTATCAATAGTTGGCATTTGAGTTGGTTCCAAGTCTTTGCTATTGTAAACAGTGCCACATGTTTTGACACAGCACAGCAGCCCTCACTGGAGACTGGTGCACATTTCTTGTATAGACCCCTACAACCATGAGTGAAATAAACCTCTTTTCCTTATAATTTATCTAGCCTCAGATATTCCTTTATTACAACACAGAACAGTGTAAGACAATTTAAATTTAATAGGTAAAATCATAAAAATATTTGAAAAAAATGCAAAAGAGTAAATCTTTGTAACTGTGGTTGAGCCCATGCTTCCCTTGATATAACAAAAACACCAGGAATTAAAGAAAAATGACAGGTTGAATTTTACCATCATTAGAAATGTTTCTGCTGCAGAGAATACCACCAAGAAAAGATAGTTCATGTAATAAGAGAAAATATTTGCAAATAATATATCCAATAAGGGTCTAATAACCAGAATATATAGAGAGCACTTCCAACTCAACAGTAACAACCACAAAAATCCAAACAATTAAAAATTGTGCAAGTTTTAAATAGACATTTCTCCAAAGAAGACATACGAACAGCCAATAAGCACATGAAACTATGTTGAACATTATTAGTCATTTGAGAAATTAATTTTAAAGCCACAATGAGATACCATTTCATACGCACTAGAAGGGCTATCATCAGACAGATGGTAATAGGCATTGGCAAGGATGTAGAGAATTGGAACCCTTTCATATTGCTGGTGAAAAAGTAAAGTGGTACAGATATGCTGGAAGACCGTTTTGCAGTTCCTCAAATGGATAAAATTAGTGTCAGTCTCTGAGTAAAAAAATTCCACTAATGGTTTTTCCACCCAAGAAAACTGAAAATATATAAAAACACAAAAAAAGTCATGGGCAAATATTCACAGCAGCATCATCATAATATCCAAAAGGTGGAAACAATTCAAGTGTTCACCAGCTGATGACTGGACAAGCAAATGTAGCAGACACATACAATAGAGTTTCATTGGTCATTAAAAATGAATAAGGTACTAAGACATGCTGGAATATGAGGACCAGAATCATTACACTAAGTCAATGAAAAGTCACAAAACACCACATATTATGACATCTCATGTAATGCCAGGTGCCTAGGGTATGGGGTGGGGACTTAGGGTAGAATAGAAAATGACTATAGGTACAGAACTTTTTCTAGGGGTGACGAAAATATTCTAAAATTAGATTGTGATAATGATTGCACAGTGATGTACATATACAAAAATTCATAGAATTGCACACTTTATATGAGTGAACTTAAGAATATGTAAATTTTATCTTAATAAAAATTTTTTAAAAGGTAAAATAAAAATATCTTTGGATGCTGCAGTATTCAAAAAAGGATCACTATTATAAAAAAGTACATTGAAGAAAGACTGATCATATCTTGTAAATTGTTAAAAATATACATCATGGAGGCATAAAATGAGTTTGGAAAATCTACATGGTCAAGATTTCTGCTGTTTTTCCACTTTAAAATACTATTGTCAATCATTATTGTAATTCCCATGATGTTATACATCTGTATATGTGTGTATGTGCTTATAGATATATTTAATTGAAAGATACAATGTTGCATTTTCAAACAAACACTCTTATTCTACTTTAGACATTTTTTTCTTATTAAAATTGTCAGCCTGATACATAAGTATCCACTTTATTCCTGTGAAATTGAATGAAGTTACTTTCAAAGCTCAGTGGGAAATATATTTAGCAGGATAATTTTGCCACCAACTTAGTTAAGGGGAGAAATACAGACTTATTGCAGGATGTAATTCACCAACTGTTTATATAGTTTTAAGCCCTTAGTAATAAAGCAATCATGAGTTTGTCACTTATTTAACCATGGTACTTCAAAACTCAATAAAATATAGTGCTTGACAATTTTCTTTATTTTAATTAAAATATATCCCAAAAGGGTGATGCAAATGCTTCGAAGTTTAAAGCTTAGCTCCCTTTGCTTCAACTAAAGAAAGGTTCAGTTCCTTTCTCCATCAAGTGAAGGGCACTTCTGAGCCTCCTCACTGGCCTTGAGATGATGTGGTCTTTAAAAAGAATAGTTTGATTTGACGAAGGAAAACAGGAATTTTGGAAGGGCCTACAAAAGAACGACTTGAAAATAATCAGACAAAAATATTGATGATCATCTTGTAGGGTGAAATATTCGTTATTTCCTTTTGTAACGATAAGAACAATGGAATCCAGAAAAATAAAAAAAAATGCAGAAGATTAATAAGATGGTGGCAACCATCTTTGTGTCCATCTGTATCAAAACGCAGTGCTCTTTCTATCATGCTGTCTCTTTAAAGGATTTCATTCTAAGTGCTCATGTTCTGACCGTGCCGAAAGCAATGTAAAATCATTCATTTGTTCAGAAATGATTTTTGAGTGATGACTGTGTGCCAATTCCCACTCTGAGTACTTGGCATACAGTCAGGAACACGGGTTCCCTTTGCATAAAGCTGACGGTTTAGCAGCAGCTGGGTAGGGGGATCCTGATATATGCAAATATTCAATAGACAAGAAAAGACTTGAATGCTAAGCTGATCTCTGAAGCCATGCTGCAGAGGGAAGAGGTAGCTTAGGTATAGGTGTGGTCAACGAGATGACTCAAATGAGAAAATACCAAACCCAAGTTCATATTGCTTCAGAGGCTGAATAATAAGAAGAGCCCATGCATGGAAAACTCAGGGGCCGGGCCCAGGGCAGAGGAATGCAGGAGCCTGCAGGTGAGAAGGGCTTGGTTCACGAAGGAGAACAAAGCCCAGAGTGTCTGCAGTGGACTCAGAACATTTGAGCCAGGAAGGAGAAGAAGGTTCAGAGAGGCCAGTGAGGCACCATTCAGAGTTTTGCTGGTCAGGATCAGGAGTCTGGATTTTATTCAACTTGAGATTGGAAGCCAGAGATGAGTCTTGATTAAGGGCCTGAAGTAATTTGAGTAACATTTGGAAAATATCTTTCTGCCTACTATGTGGAGAATGGACCACTATAGATACCTTAACAAACATGGTAATGAGGTATGAAGCTACTGAGGAAAAGGATTCGGCTTTAGTGAAAACAATGGAGAAGGATAGAAGGTTAAGAGACAAAAATCTTTTTTTTATGTTTTCTTTTGAGATAGAGTCTCCCTCTGTTCCCCAGGCTGGAATGCAATGGCGCCATCTCAACTCACTGCAACCTTTACCTCCTGGGTTCAAGCAATTTTCCTGCCTCAGCCTCCCGAGTAGCTGGGATTACAGGCACATGCCACCACCCTGGCTGATTTGTTTTTTATATTTTTTGTAGAGATGGGGTTTCACCATGTTGGCCAGGCTAGTCTCGAACTCCCGACCCCAGGTGATCTGCCTACCTCAGCATTCTGAACTGTTGGGATTACAGGCATGAGCCATCACACCCAGCCTAGAGACAAAATCTTAAATGTCAATTCAAAACATTTAACTTGCCTGTAATATTTTAATATAAAAATATTAAAGAAATAATTTTTTTGTGCTGAGCCCAATTGAATCTTTAATGCATCTTAAAAGAAGCGGTATCAAAAATAACCAGTTTAAATTAGCTGGACACAAATAAAAAATACTTTAATTAAATTTTGTTCCAGAAAACAAAAAGTACTATTTTTCTAAATTGACATGACTTAATATAATGGACTATGGAATAATGGATTTGATTATTTTATTAATTTTAATAGCTATAAAATAATTACACAACCTGTGGCTATAAATGAGATTAGCAAAATGCAGTCACAGATCCAATTTCTCCTTTTATGTATATCTTATAATATCTTTTTTATTTAAAAATGACTTTACAATAAAATGCACACGTAACTAGAAATAGAAGTGAAAGACAAATTAAGAGCAATGTGAGTAGGAAGAAAAATATAAACACATATATTTGTGTATGGTATTTGCTACAACTGACCATGAAATTAACCTTTAATTTTATAGTAGCTGAGAAACAAAATATGTTTGGTAACTGAATTATTCATATCTAATAATTGAGTACAACAGATTATAAAGAAAGGGTAGGTTTTCTTTCCACTTACATGATTACAAAAAAGTAGCACAGATCAGTGAAAAATAACTACTTTAGAGTTTCAGATTAGTAGCATGGTAATGAGTGACTTCTCTACCTCTGTGGCCAGAGCAGCAACTGTTTTTTCTACACTTTCACAGTTCGCTTCTTCTGGTTTTGAAGAGGCCTGGTTGGTCATATTCACAATGGAAGGCAACATCACTCAGGCAGAGAGAATTAGAATAATAGGTACTATGGGGACCCCGCTGTAACGAATGGGAGGGGTCTGGAATTGCTGCAGGTTCCACTAGGGCAGCATGACATGCGAAGAGACCACAGTATTTCCCAGGACAGCGTCCTGACAAGGGAAGGAGACTCAGTTTTCTGCAGGACACCAGCATCACAAGGGAACAACCAACCATTTCTCCTAGGACATCAGCACTGCAGAGGAAGGAGCCACTGTTTTCCCCAGGACAGCAGCATCAAAGGCAAGAAGCTACAACTTTTCCCAGGATACCAGCACCAGAAAGATAAGAGTCACAACTTCCACCTAAAACTCTATAATCACAAGGAAAGAAGTGGCAACTTCTCAGCAGGTCTGAGTGGAGCCAAAATTATCCACCTCCTCCCTCCTTCTGAGCTCCACTCTGATTTCTGACCATGTTCAGGGATGATTCTGAATTCCAGAACACTTTCATCTTGTGTGAAAGATATTTTGTTTGCAAGAAACAGGTGAAACTTCTCTGAATCAGTCTTTCAGCTAAAAGTGAAACCTTTAGAAAGGCGATTATTTAGGTGGAAGGGATAAAGGCAAGTTGCAGATTTGATTGTACCATTGTACCACTGCGTTTCATTCATTTTTTTTTTTAATATTAAGAATCTTACTTGTTTGTGATACTCTTTGAGTCTGTCCTCTACCCCTAGTATTTGTGGCTAATCTCATTCACTATCTTCAGAATTAGCACTCAAGTCTTTTCAACTTCCTTTATGACAAAAATTTCTTCAAGCCTCAGTTTCCTGGATTTCTCTTCTGAGGCAAACTCTCTTCTGGGAGTGGATGCTCACCAGAAAGCACCGAGAGATCTGCTCTTGAAATGCTCCTTCTTCTTCCCTCTTCAGATTCTGGGCAAGACTTTTTCTCAGGCAGACTGGAGGAGTGCTAAAGCAGCTTTATTGCACATAAATTGGTTCAATGAATATTAATTTTGAATTGGACAAAAATCGTTGGCTTAGTGATCTCCAGTATGCCTTTTAGTTGTAGTGTTTATGAAAGCATGAAAGCAACGCAACCCATCATATAAGAGACTTTGGGTTTCCATTCAAAGACAGAGAGTGCTTTGGATTTTTCTTCTTCTCAGATCGGGGAGTACCTACAGGTTCTTTTCACAGTAGGGTAGAAGGCCTAGTTTTCATTCTGTCTATCATAACAATGGCTTTAATTCTTCAAGTAATTAATAGCTTCTTTACAGCCAAGTATACAAATGAAAATAATAACCGATATGCGCCTGAAGCATATTGGGAGACATGAAAGCATGGGTGAAGCCCTCAAACATTCTAATAAAGCTGTGGCCTTAAAAATGAAGGCAATTTGAGTCTATCAGCTTCTGTAACTGACTGTCCAGAAGAACCAACACGGAGCCGTGGTGCTCTGTGTTCAGAGACTATACACTCACACATCACAGACACGCTTATCACAGAAACACAAACAAGTACAGAGCTTCCTCCCAAAGTAGTCACGGCAACATCAATTATAAATTTGAGTCATCTTTATATGTGCATCAGACAATGGTTTGAGTACTTCAACAATCTTATTAAATCTTCAAAACAATCCAGTGGGAGAGGTAATATGATTTCCATGTTAGGGATGGAAAAACAAGTTTAACGATGAAGACGAGTAATGCAAAATGTTAGTTGTTTTAGCTACTCAATGCTAACTGCAGCATAGTTCAGAATTACCTTATCTAACCACTTAGTCTAGCTAGCAGACACAATTTAATCTAGCAACCAATTAACAGTAGTTAGACAATATAATTTAATCTAGTAGTAGTTAGGCACTTGTTCTAATTGTCCGATAGGATTTGATCCAACTGCTTAATCTGGTGATTTATTCTAACTACTAGGTGCCAGATACAACAGACTAGAGGGCTAGAAAGATTCTGACCCAGGCAGTCTGACTCACAAGTCCAGTAGCTTCATGATGACTCTCCATGGCTTCCCCCATGCACTGGGGCAAGGTTACATTGACTTTAATAGGGCATATTTTCTAAAGAAAAGTTTCACCTTAGTCCACAGCCTTTAATTTTCTCTTGTGACCTTCTAAAATGGAAATTTTCATGAAAAAGCCAGGACACTGATAAACCTATATTTAATGCCATAGTAATTTCCATTCTTTGATCAACAGAAACTTAAGGAATCTATACTCATGCCAGCAAAATAAAATACAGTATTTGGTTTTGTACTTGACAAAGAGAAAAGCAATAGAAAGTGATTAATCTGGAAATATTACCAAGCCCTTTATAGTAATTCAATACTGTGTTCAGCAGAGGATGTTTTCTCTGATTTTTTTTTCATATGTGTAATGAAAGGCAAAGATCACCGAGCCAGAAATGTCAAGTGATCTTTGAAACATGAATGCAGCGTTACCAGGGCATAGCTTAAACAGATACTAATGACATGTTAATTAGTTAATTGCACATTTTAATAGCTGACTTACAATGCCACAATTTTTTTCACGTTTAAATAACGTGATTGTGTGTTGGTTGTGTTTTCAGTAAACACAGGGATGTTTTCATTCACCTACACATCTCTATATAATTAAGTTTTGGCTTTTCTTTTGAGCTAGAATGGATCCTAATGTCTTTATTAAACAGGAATCATCTTGAGTCATCTATTTTTAGTTCTCTCTCTGAGATATCCAGGTTGTCATTCAGACTCACAGAAAGATGGACAGACCCTCACTGAGATGCTAGCACATTTACAAATGGAATGACTGTGCTCCCTTGGGTAATGCTAAGTCCAAAAGCAATCCCCTTCTTGCCAAGTAATCACATAGAAAAAATAAATTATAATTTTTGAGGCGATGTGGCTTGCATAACTTGTCAAACAAGATATGCAGCCCTATTCCTGTGTCATTTAAATGCTTTAAAGTCATCTCATTCTTGAGTTCTATTTTTAAATTGCCTTTTCTACAGAAGTAACAGCAGTGGCTGAAGAAAACGGTTTGATTATAGAAGACCTGTTAGCCTTCAGCCATATCACTCAGGGATGCATCTCTGTGAAATCATCTATATTCCCTATGAAATTAAAAAAGGTAACCTATTAAAACTGCTTTTGCAAAGACATCTGTGATATGAAACATACTAAAAGATATACTACAAAAGTCACTAGTCACATATACTGAGAGAAATAAAGATTTTTGTTGTTGTTGTTGTTCTTATGTTAATTGGAGCCTATCAAGCAAAGACAAATTTCAGGAAATATTTGAGTTTTGCTATAATCAAAGGGTTGACTATGATGATGACAACCATGGTAAAAGGTGAGTTTTACTACTCAACCAACACTCATTAGAATGACTCTTCAAAAGCTATGTTCCTCCCTTCCCACTTTTCAGTAATAATAGGTTTTCTCCATTATGAACAAAGACTAAGAGCATGCTACAGTGGTGAATTTACATGCAAGGTCTATCTCCTGTTATGGTATGGGGAGAATCCTCATGTTTGAAAATATTTGCACATGGCTGTCACTGTTATATTATCAAATGCTACTGCATCAGAGATAGTTCCTGAACCATGGGACTCAGGCCTTGTTTGCAGGATATTTCCGAGGTTTTGACACTCTAGAAGTTCCCGCTTGTGTAAATCTTCAACTCTCTCTCTTTCCTAGCATAGGATTGCAAGAACTTGAGTTGGCTTTAGGTAGTTCACACTTTGTCTCAGAATTGGAAAATTTCAGGGGGCAGTTGGCAGTAGAGCAAGGTTATTGATTTCGGAAGGAAAAGTTCAGCCCTTATGTCTCAATGAGAATTCTGAAGTCACTTCTATTATTCTTAGGCAAGCCTAAATTTCATGTTAGTGGTATGTAGAGGGGTCATTTGCAAGAGGAGGCAAGGCACTGGTTAAACAGGTTTGAGTTAATACGACTTGGATGATTCAAGGACGCTGGAAGGCATAATGAGATACACTCAGCCTTCAAACAGCCCCGTGGAATCAGGCAGCTTATATCATATATGACAACCTGCCACTGGCCATGGTGTCTCCCTTCATTAATGAGATGGACTCAAGACATCTTTACCTAACTCAATTTCTATGTGCTCTGGGGGTTGCTGGGTGTGGAAAAAGGCCAATCAGGCAAAGGTCCAGTGATCTAGGTCATCATTTGATCCACTGTGGGAGCAGCTGAAGGAATATATAAATCATGGAGATTGAATTCCACAGATGTTCTCTGAAAGCTTAAGATGGAGTCTTCAGGGTTTTTACAAAAAATCTGATGACCTCTCTTAACCTGAATTGGATAAAGTACAATATGATGGCATACAAATGTGTTGGCCATGTGACTATTGCCTTTGATAAATGAAAACAAAACCAGTCATGCTCTGCACCCTCGATCTAGGATCACCCAGCTATGGGACCCTCCCCAAGCTAAAGGAAAGCAGCAGCAGTGAGGGTCTAGCCATGGACACAGATTGTCCTGGGTTGGAGTCTTGCCTTCTTACTAATCAGTGATGATCAAAGGCAATTCACAGATTCTTTGCACCCCAGTCTACTCATTTCTGTTATGTAGAGACCTAAGTTCTACCTCCAACCTCTTCTAAAACAGGAACAGGTCTTCCTACATTTTTCTTCACACAATAGCACTAAAAAATAAGATCATGATGCTAGAGAAGATGAGAATAAACGGATGAGTTTGTCTACAGCCAGGACAAACCCAGCAGGGCATCAGAGGGCATCAGGCAGCTTCAGCCTACACCCATATGCTCAGAAGGATGAGGGGATCAAATCTCCTGGATTTTACAGCAGCCAGCAGGAACTGTCCTCTAAAGCACCATGCTTCATGTGTGCACTTGAAGACATGGGTGTGCCTTAAGACATATCAGGGCATCAGGGCAGGATCTGTAGAGCCCTGGCTTACTCTGCCACTCAGCCAGCTCCTTCCACCCAGCTGCCTGATGACCTTGGTTCTCCATCTCTCCAGGATTCCTCTAGCATCAGAACCTTGGCACGTGTTCTCTTTTGGGAATATCCTCCCCTTTTCCCTCCCAGCCCCCACAGATCTCATCTTTACTGTCCTTCATTAATATAACTTCTCACCCATCAAGTGTGCAGTTAAATTTCACTTCATCTAAAAAGGCTTCTGATCAGCTTGTTCAGGTCAGCTCCCTCTGCCATATCAGAACACAATTAACTTTTAAGTTCTTGCTCACAATTTTTATCAATAAACACTTATTTATGCACTTGTTTATCACCGTTTTACTCACTAGGCTCTGTTTCATGAAATTAGGGAGTGTGAGCCTTTGTTTCTTTCTCCACCAAAAGTGATTAGTACAAATGACCTGGTTCTTGGGGACAGTTGATACTGGGCTGCGTGATCCTTCAGTTGCCTTTCAATTCCATCATCCCGCAAATGACCAGGTTCTCGAACATTTCCATGCATCAGATTCACCCATAGGGCTTATGAAAGCATAGATACCTGGCCCCACCTGCAGAGGGTCTAATTCAGTCTGTGACAAGTGGGGCTAGGAATTCTCATTCTAACATCAGGTGATGCTGATGCTGCTAATCTGAGGACCACACTTTCGGAGACACTGCCATCAATCTACAGGTCTACATGTAAGGAAGGGATTCATAAGAAGAGGGTTGAGACGACAGGAAGTTATTAGAATGGGGTGTTCTATGTGATTACGATAAAATGCTTTGTTCATCTACTGAAAAGGCAAGAACATGGACCTGCAGAAAAACTGATGAGAAAGTCAATATCACCCTATATGTGCCTTTGCCTTTTTCTCATCTTTAACCTAATCCTCACTTACTTCACATACAACCAGTGTTTACTTATGCAAGGACCTTCCAACATCTTTGCTGCAGGCCAAAATAGACACCAGCTCTGACTGTCCCATGCAAAATGAATTGCTGCCCTGTCTATAATCCTCTGTCATACCTGCATATTTTCATTACTGTGGTTGTCACATTTAAATATTTATTCAGTCCCCTTTCTGTCTTGGTTTGTCAACAGCTCTCATGCCCCAAGTGACCATCATAATACCATCCATATAGCAGGTGCTGCATAGATGCCCAGTGATTCAGGACGGTCTAGTCTTTGACAGTACAGAGAAGTTTTCATAGAAATTTCAAGAGGAATGCTAGTACTTCCATATATTCCTGAAGTTTCACAGGAGGAACACAAGACAAAACCCAAACAATTAGAGCCACTGGGAAAGCAACAGTGTTTCTTAGTCACGAAAATCAAAGTGGGATTTGGGAAATATCGTGACTTTTGAGGAAGAGCTAAGGCCAAGTGCTGTGTTCTTAAGACAACACCTAGACCAAGACTGCCCAGGGGGCAAGACACAGTGGGGGCCTGGACACACTGGAGACTCTGAGGCAGCCTTTAGGATCTGGAGCTGGTCATGGAAGAGGTCAGAATGCGGGTGCCTCCTAAACGTGTGACCTGTAATCATCTGATGAGTACATGAGGGCTAGAAGGAGGCTTCTCTGACAGTTCTCTCGTCACTGGTGACTCACTATTGGGGGACTAGAGTCTTTGGTTTATAAAACCTTGGGAAACTAGCTTCTCTGGGATAGAATAGAGGAAAATGGTTTATCTCTTGTAGAAAATAAAAACTGAATTCGTTATGAAAGAGCCTTGGTTCAATTCCTGGCTTTGGCAACGATCACGGTGTTGTGTCACTGGGTCAGGCACATCATCAGGCTGACCTCACTCTTCATAACTGCACAATTGGAAGATGGGCTCTTGATCTTTAGGCTCCTATTCAGCTTTAAACACAGATTATTCTCACTCCGAGATGTTGAGAAAAGTGCTTCCTCGTCAAGCCCTTGGTTTCTTTATCTTTGAAATGGGGATAATAACATTTGTTCTTTATTAATACAAGTACTTTAAAGCTATAAGTGAACACTGTTCCATTCATCTGATAACTCCATCTTATTGGCAGGGGATGAACCTTAAATTTTAAAGAGCTGCTTTTTTGAGATTATGATAAAGATAGTTCTAAGGTGACTCCTGTGTGTGGACGTATGCCTGTAACTCCTCTATGATAGTAAATGTCCAATAGGACTGTATGCGCTGAATTCTTTTTGTATTCTAATCATTTTTAAGGGAAAAGGGCAATCTGTGAGTCTGAAATGCTGAAGTTAATTATGAAACTTAGAGAGCAATCACCAGAGGTTTATGAGCATTGAAAACTGCTAACCTGCCATAACCTTAGCACTGTACCTTAATTATGGATAATTACAGTTTTAAACTTCAGCCTCTACCTGTGATTCTTACTTGTTCAGATCTATAGACTATATAGTGAATTATTTGCTTCATAGTGAACTATTAGGAGTGGGCATGGGTTTTATCTTGAATAGACATTTGGTTTTCCCAGACCGAGTACCTGTTGACAGTTTTAGCAGAGTCCTTCCCTGGCTTTCCTTGAGAACACGTTCTTTTGTCTGTACGCTTGGGCACACCTGCCCACACCCCCGATCAAGGCCATGGTGGAACAACCTCAGGCACATACTCTTTCAGCTCCCGGGACCAGGCTGTGGACGGCACCTGACTCAAGTCAGACCACTGCTTGACACCATCTATGCCAAGAACCAATATTCAATACTGGATGGATGTTTGTTTTCTTAGGAAAATTGTGAACTTTCTTCTTTCTTGCTGGATTGGAAAAAGAATGAGTATTTGGTTTTCTGCTGCAAAGGGCATTTTGCAATGCCAAGGAGAAAGGGGACCTCCATGGACAATAGCTGAGTGAGAGATGGGGAGAATCAGGGCTATGTCTATATCGCTTCAGCAACTTTAAGGGAGTTCATCTCCATTAGCCAACAAATTTCATCTTACTTAAGCCAGTTTGGGTTGTGTTTTTGCTCATTTGAAGCCTACACAGTCTTATCAAAACACACATAGATAAAACTCCCAGAAAGGCTTTTGTTTGTTTAGTGTTTCTCTGCAATGCCTACACCCTATCCCAAACCATTTGCTAATCTTCTCTTGCTTCGTGAGAAAAATAAAATAAAACAAAAATTCTGTAAAGCATTTCAAGGTTTCATCAGTCACTAGGGTAATAAATAAAAAAAATACAATAATTTCCTTAAGTGGTACAACACTCACAAGAATACTTGTTTATGTTCATATTTGTTTTCATATTCACATGACAATTCTATAAATCTAAGCACTGAGTTGTTTTACAAAAGAAACCACATAAAACAATATATCTCTTATACTCAAAAGACACAGAAAAGGGAACTTCAAAAAATAAATAAAATAATAATGCATTGATTTTGGGGAGGATTCTAATCTCACAGGGTAAATTTCTGGGCTTTGCCTCTCAATAAGTAATAAGGATGGCAATTTGTCCTCAGCCTCTAAGCCAGGTAGTGAGATACTTAAATGCAGGGAAATTAAGAAGTGTTGACACTTAAATATTAATTAAAGTGCTTCACAATGATGCAGCTAGAATAAAATAATGGTTCATGTTCCTTTCACGACACTGAAAAACAATTTGTGGGACGAGTTCAAAAGCTAAGCTGAAATTCAACTATCCTCTGAGACCTTGCTTATGAGGAAATAAATACTTAGGCTGTAAAGAGCCCAAATGGAAAATACGTTAACAGACAAATCTGTATACCGACCACAGTAAAGAGGAATTAAGGAAGAGATTGCAATGCATGCAAATGCCAACACAGGCTGTTTGTTTCCTCAGTAGACTCCACAAACACCACGTCTCCCCCGGTCTTGCCTATTTTAATTAACCAAGGGTCAACCCATCGTAGCTATTGAATTAACTGTCCTTCCTTTGAGGTTGCTAGGAGTTTTGAAGCATTTATTTCATCAGATCCTGAATTAGCCAACGAGGACCAGTTTAATGACATGCCACTTCTTTTGTGGCTGTGATAATGTGTTTTGTCCTCTTTGATAACGTCAGGTATCTATCATGGTAAAGGGAAGAAGCAGTGCAATTTCTTCAGAGGAAATTTGGAATTAACTCTTAGATTACTTAACGGTGTATTGTGACAGCATTTAAAAATTGAGTGTTGTAGAAAGGCTAGTATACCAATAAAATCCTATTTTAAGCTACTTTTTTTTTTTAACTGGATGAAGACTTTTACGTAGGCTCCAGCTAAAACTGTAACACAATTACATTTCAAAGAAATTTATGACATATTTTTACTTCAGTCAGACACCCTTGCTAATAAAAAAGAGGGTTAAATTGCGTTGTCATCATTAAGATAGCAATCAAGTTGTTATTCAGGCAAATACATTCAATTGTATAACTTTTAATATGTGCTAAGATATAATGTAATTAGTTATACCATGAGTAAATTTGACTATGCAAATGATTTGAAGTAAATAAATAGTAAGACACTTAAAGAGGCAATATTTTCCCTAGAGGCCTGTATAAGAATTATTTTAATTAAGTCTATAAGCATGGTGTTTAGTAACGTCATATGTGTTGGAATTTTATGTGCATTAAGAGGGGCTAAGACAAATATGAAGACTGATCCATCTACACTAATATAACACAATGTACGAATCTTAAACACAATTTAACAAGAATTTTAAGATACTTTAAAAAAGTAATTCTTCAAACTTCCTGTATCCAAAAATGAATACAGTATGTTAATTATAAAAAGTATTTTAGTGGCTTAAAAACCCTGTATTTGCCAATATTCAACAATTCACTCCTTCTATACCAAATAGTCTGTGGTCCATTTCTGGGGGGATGAAAGAACAAGAAGTAACAGAATATGATCTCACTCTATTAATGGTTTCTGTTACTAAATAAACTTAAAGTATGTCTTCTTGAAACCCTGGAAATTTATGTTTTCTATCAAACAAGAGAAAAAGGAGAGTGATCGCTCTTCCTTTTTGTTGCTTTTCTTACTTGAGAAGTCTTTGCTTCTGGAGTCTTTTGTGAAAAACGTCTGAAATATGCGATTCTTACCTAACTAAAAGGAGAACAGTTAAACAGATTGATGCAACAGAATAAAAATGTCTTTAAAATAAAGCTGAAGCTTATTACCCTGCAAAATGTGTTTAAATGCTCTGAAGAAAGAGCTTGAGGTCAGAACCCATGTTCTTCACTAATGTACCAGCTCAGCCCCAGACTCACGTGACCACCACGTCCCCCAGCATTCATGGCAGCATGCAAACCGCAAGACACTTTCAATGTGTCTCTCAGCACATCGGCTCATCCGTGTTCTGAATAGGAATGCAATCTTGCTCGTATTTGGTTCTGAAATTCTGAATCTGAACCATAAGTCATTTGTTCTTTCTGCTCAGTTCCTGCAAACCAGAACCAGTTATCTGACCAAGGACATCTCTGAATCCAGAAAACTTTACTTCTTTTATATTATAGTGTATAAGAAAGGAAACTCAAAACTAAACATCTTTCATCACTAGAGCATGATAGAACTGGCATGAAATATTGACTTTGCAAACTCTATGGCTTTCAACTGTGGCCAGTTTCATCCCCCGTTTCCTGAGGCCACTTGGCACTACCTGGATACACTTATGGTTGTGATATCTGGGTGGACGCCACGTGCTTCTAATGACAGGGCCATGGAAGCTTCTGGAAATCCCACAGTACGAAGAACAGCCTCCCAAACACAGAACTATACAACCCGAAGTGTGAATAGTGCTGAGATGGAGACATTAGCTCAGCCCTGTGGTGATTCATCATGCTGGAGTAGAAATCTTATCTTAGGTATGCATCCACAACTTGCATTTCCAATCGACTATTCTGCCACTCTTTTCTATTTATTTGTCATTGTGTGATTATTTCAGGCCAATTCCAATACTATGAAGAAGTGGACTCACTTCTCTGTACTAGACAGATGCACTTGTGTTAATTATTTAAAGTCATGGTAAAAATGAATGACTTTAAAAACCAACACTCTCATTACTTAAGTCAGCCATCCAAAAAAAAAAAAAAAAAAAAAGATCTTTGAAACACAATCATCTGCACAAATAAAATAATAATAATTATTAAAGTATTACACAGTATCATTATGAGACTAAACAAAGCAATGGTAGAGAGGGCACATGAAGACATTTGGTAAAGTATTAAATGTCTCCTGACATTTGAGCTGTACATTTGTTTCAGAATGTAACTAGATATGGGATATTTTGCTTAGTATTTCTCTCACATATAGGGTGAGAAGCTCTTAAGTTTCTACAGTCCTACGTCAACATAGTTTCTTTCTTTGTTCTCCTTTTATGGGAACATGGAGTACCATAAGATTTGGGGAAAATGTCTGAGGATGGGCCATTGATAACAGAAGAAAGAATAACCAATGTGATGAGTATGAGTCCACTTTTGGACAAATCATGCATTTTAGGAACGCATCAGGGATTAGGGACTTGTGTTAAAACTTACCCCAGATGAAATAAAATCTCGAATGAATTGGGATTAATTATATTGATGGCATAATACACTGACAGATATTTTGTCAGTCCCTTAGGTTTCTCGGTAAATATAAAAGGGTAAACTCTAAAACATGTGCATGATTGTGTTCAAACAAGATATCAAACAAAATAAAAAGAAAAAACTATGTTTTTAGAAAAAACAGTGCTTTGAAATTACATAAAAGTTAATATGATTTAAAAAGGTCTAAAACTGCTAGATTTTTTTTTTTTAACAAAAAAACAACCTAGACAATATCCCGCCAGTCTCTTATCACTGATGGCAACTTTTTCATACTCCGGATTCTTTGGATTTGCAGACTCTCACGTACATAATATGGAAAGTCATAAAACCACATTGTTCCTTTGATCTACTAGTGAGCTAGTGAATGGGCCTCTAAAGGCTAAATTCTAGCCTTTGAATCCCAGCATGTGGCAGAGAAATTAGAGCCAGTGATACTCCACACTTATTACACTAAATTATCATCAATAGTAAATGGAAAGCGGAAAAAGAACAAATAATTCACTGGACTAGAAATCTCATTTATTCTTCCAATAGGTTTGTTTGGTGAAAGCATTACAGCATCAAAGTTAAAAACTGCAGTAAGACATTACTGGTGTTATGAAGTCCCTCTGGGTTGGTTCTGTTAATGAAAATGCTCGCCTTCCTGACAAACCTGCCTTCATCTTTAGGTCTCTATCTCACTAACACAAAAACTGCAGGCTCGATCTCAAAGAAAACGAGATTGGATAAAAACTTTCCTTCTGTGCTCTCTGCATCTGGGAGAATTACAACTTTTCATGCAGAAGGGTTCGTGTTATGTTCGATCTCGCTTATTGCACATTCATTTCTCCAGATTAAACTGTCCAGTAGTTCCCCATTCTCTGTAGTTTCACTTGCTGTGTTTTCAGTTACCCACAGTCAACCGTTATCAGAAAATGAATGAGGACAGTAGGAAAATATATTTTGAGAGAAAGATAGTGAAGCAGACCACATTCACATAACTTTTATTATTGTATATAGTTATCATTGTTCTATTGTGTTAGTAATTGTTATTATTAAATCTCTTACTGCGTCTACTTTATAAATTAAACTTCCTCATAGATGTTTATGTATAATTAATAAATACAAATTTACACGTTAGTGTATAAGATACAGGTTAATGCAAAATACACAAGAAATAAGACCTAGTGTTTAATAGATTAGCAGGGTGAGTGTAGTTGAAATAATGTATCAAACAAAAGAGAATAATTTGGATGTTTCTCACATAGAGAAAAAAACAGTATTTAACATGATCGATATCAATTACACTGATTTTATCTTTACAAATCATGGGAATATATTAAATTATCACCTGAACCTTCCAAATATGCAAATGCAACATGTATCAATAAAAATATTATACTATTTTTAAAAATATGGTATACTGTATTCAGGGTTTGGTAATATTTGCAGTTTCAGGTACCTACCAGGGGTCTTAGAACACATTTCTCAGGAGTAAGAGGGTACTATATATTTCACTTTCCACATCTCATAAATTCTATATGGCCCTCTCTATTCTACTATTCTATGCAGTGAATCAAGAGAAAGATAAACCAAGAAATAAATAATTAAGCAGCTTCAAACAATGCTTTTCATTGTTGTAAAGAAAAAGCAATTTTAGGAGTGACAAGAGAGAAAGAAACAGGATGAAGGAAGATAATCTCATGAGATGAGGTCTCTGGGAAAGAGACAAGAAGATCTTACAGAGAGCTCTTCATGATGAAGGGACATGTGTTCTTTCCCTGCCTACAGACCACCCCTCCCTAATGGAAACAGCCAACTGTCCACTCTGGAAAGGTTCTCCAAAGTGGATATATCTTCTTTATTCAGAGTCACAAAACATTTAGATGCAATGTTCATCTGGCGTTTTAGGAAAACACTCCCATACTAAAAACTTAGTCTTCTTGAATGGTACTTTCCTCTTCTCTACTCTTGGAAGGTACGCTGAGTTTCAGAATAAAGAGTTCAGAGGAAATAACTTCCGGAAACAGAGGTCTTCCAAAGCCCCACTGCAGACAGAAGTCAGGAATGGTGAAGAAGCGTGTGCATCTGGTCACACCAAGCCCCCAGTGGTCCCTGTGTCTGGAGCACACCCTTCCTGGCTTCACACTCAGAACATTAATGCTGACTTGCAGTGTCAGTCCTGCTAACTATCAGACAAGAAGCTGCTATTAGCTAAGTGGATTCTTTTGGTATCTTTGGCATACTTACTTATGTATGAAGAAAAAGCACATTTTTACTTTATTTTAAAACCTTCCACTGAAGCCCAAAACATGACTCTTGTGCTTTTGGCTTGAAATAGTTGTGGAAGTCTAGGCTCACTCAGCCCTGAGAAGCCCCTCGGGACTCCTGAGAGCCCAGGATCCAGTTTCAGCTAAGGGTGCTGCTTCCTCTGACCCTCATAGGATGCCGACTGCACCTTCCCCATGGTTGCCCCTCCACGAAAACCTGTAGCCCACCCCAAGATGTACCCCCAGGGTTCACGCAGCACAGGTGCCCCACCCTCTCTATTCAGAGCCACACGGTGTAGTGGAAGACAGCAACATGCACATGTTCCAAAGAAACTTGCTTGTGTGAGGGCACTAAAGCCCTCCCTACGGTTTCCAAATATTTACTCGTCTGAGTTTCAGAAAACAACAACAAACAATTCTTAACTCATCAAATCCTCAAGGACCAGCTACCCGGTGAGCTCAATGCATGTGCTAAAGGCTTTCTTGGGCACCAGAGATATAAGTGCGTATTAGACTGGGTAGGCTTATCCTAAGAAGACAGAAGACTAACCACCCTGAAGACATGAGGGAGGTGCAAGCATGGGAAGTGCTAGAAAAGGGAGAAACAGGGTCCCATGGGTCCCCACAGCAAGGGATGCCTAGCATCCTCTGATGACAGCAATGATGACCTTCCAAAGAAATGACAGTCAACACAGCAAGTGAGATGGAAAACACAACCAGAGGAGTTTAATCAGGATAGACAGATGGCGTTAAAACACATCTGGCACGGACCCAAAACACTCGAACTACGTCCCTCTCTCCCTTTTAGTCCCTGTTTAACTGCTATGAATGACAAGATCCCCTGCATGATTTAACAGCCTTGCTCACACTTCCATTCTGCAAACCTGAAAACGTGACCGCCACATGCATTCACACTCACATTCATAGTCTTCTGATTAGGGTTTGGTAGTTGACAAACTTCAAACGAGGAGGGAAAAGCTGACATTAATGATTTATCATTCTCTTTTGACATCCAGATTGACAGTAAAATATTTCCTGTTTGTAGGAAAATGGCACAGCTTCGTATTTTAAGGCAGAGTAGAGAGAAGACTGTAGGAGGAGATTGAGAAAAGATTTGCTGGTCTAGCAGGTGGGAAGGAATCAGAGATCAGAGGAGGATTCTTCTCACAGTGAGGCTCAGTGTCTCCCAGGCTAACACTGTGGACAACCCCCTTCGGGCTGTGTAGTCAAGCACCTCTGCTTCATATCTTATAAGAAACTTCTCACTTCATAAATAAGTCAAAGTCACAGGAAGCTATGAAGAGACTAGACAATGACAGGTAGGAGATTTCTATCATTTCATTTTATCATTATATCCACCCT